>PVLC010013001.1:0-12872 GCA_004027655.1 Graphiurus murinus | reverse complement strand
CTTGACTCAGTAAGCACCATCCAAGTATTTGCTGTTATTAATCAATGTTAGCTATGTAAAATGAGGACTTACATATTCTCACAGTTTGAAAATAAATCCAGATTACTTTAAATATGTGCAAGACTGTACACTAAAAACCTCAAAACATTGCTCAAATTGAAGAACTAAACAGATGGGGAGATTTATATGTTCATGGACCAGAAGACTCAGTATTGTTAAGGTATCAATTCTTCAGAAACTGATCTACATTCCTTATAAAACCCAATCAAACTCTGGGCAGGTATTTTTGCAGAACTGGAAAAGCTGGCTTTCAATCAATTTCATATGAAAATGAAAATAAATGATCTAGGATAGCAAAATACAAATTTTGAAAAGAAAGAGTACTTAACCCGATTTCCAGATTTAATATAAAGCTACAGTAAACAAGGCTGTGTAGTAGCAAGAGAAATTAAACAAAGTGCCCATACAAAAATTTATATATAATGCTGGGCGTGGTGGCGCACGCTTGTAATCCCAGCATTCGGGAGGCTGAGACCGGAGGATCTGGGTTCGAGGCCAGCCTCAGCTACCTAGTGAGGCACTCTGCAACTTAGTGAGACCCGGTTTCAAAATAAAGAATAAAAAATGGGCTGGGGGTATAGCTCGGAGGTAGAATGCCCCTGAGTTCAATCTCCAGTACCGCAAAAAAAAAAAAAAAAAAAATTTATATATAAATGTTCACAATAGCTGTATTTAAAATGGTCAAAAGTTGGAAGTAAGCCGGGCGTGGTGGCACATGCTTGTAATCTCAGTACTTGGGAGGCTGAGACTGAAGGATCCTGGTTCTCGACCAGCCTCAGCTGCTTAGTGAGGCCCTCTGCAACTTAGTGAGACCCTGTTTCAAAATAAAGAATAAAAAAATAGGGCTGAGGCTGTAGCTCAGAGGTAGAATGGCCCAGGTTCCATCCCCAGTATCGCAAAAAAAAAAAAAAAAAAAAAAGAAAAGTCCATCAACAGGTGAATGGGGAAAAAAATGCAGTATAATCATCCAATGAAATGCTAGTCAGCAATAGAAGAGAATGAAATCACACAACATGAATGGACTTCAAATAATTCTGCTGAATAGGAAGAAGCCAGACCAAAAAAAAAAAAAGATACTGTGTAATTCCTTTTTATATACAATTCTAGAAAATGCAACCTAATCAATAATGACAGAAAGCAAACCAGTAGTTGCCTAGAAACAGGATGGGGAGGGGACTCTGGTTGCAAAGCAGCACGAAGGAACTTGTGCAGTGATGATTGTGGTGATGCTTACACAACTATAGACATTTCTCAAAACTCATCAAATTTTACACTTAATACTGGAAAATTTTATTGTACATAAATTATTCCTCAATACAAAAATAAAATCATACAGTAGCCCTGTCTCTTAAGAATGAAAACATACCTTTTGCTTTCATACTCATGGAATAAATATAGGCAAGAATTACCACTCACTTAATATTGTTGAGAAATCTATATTACGATATGGAAAGTTTGCAAGCAAACCATGACAAGAAAACCAAAAACACTACTGATAATTCTTCCATATCTGTGTCTCCTTCAACTAAAGAATCAAAGAAAGTTTACTCAAGAATTTTTCAGTTCTGAATAAGAGTATTTAGTCTAGATTTAAAAAAAAAAATTCAGAAACAACACAGAGTTTAATTAGGGAATCTGTTAGCATGTTTGTAACTAGCTACCAAAGTTACCTAAGCCTGCCAGGTTCCAGAGAACTACAAAGTACAAGGTTTAAGATTTAAGATAAAAGAGCTCTTTTGCTATCCAAAATTCAACACTGGTACTTTTAATAATTCTAATTCTACTCCTACAGAAATAACCCTGCAAGGATCAAAAATTCTGAAACTTTTAGCTAGAATTAAATCAATAGAAAACACAGAAGACATTCTTAATTTTTATCTCATGAAATTCTCAGGAGAGCACTACTTACCTAATTAATTCTCCTGAGCAAAGATGTTTTTCTCCTTAATTCTCAAAAAATCATAAGTATTTTACTTGTCTTATAATATTAGACACAGTTATTTTTAAAGTATATCTCCATGTTGACCCTCAAGTCTTATATTGAAAAAATAAATCTGTAATATAAGCAATAAATGATGGCATAAACATTTGCAGGGAGGATAAAAGGCAGTGCAAGCAATTTCCAAGTTCAAATAACTATAGCAATATGCAGCATGTATATTATCACATTTGGCTAATTCTAAGACAATGTGCTACTGCACCTCCTAATGTATGTTGTCATAAAAGTTAATTCAGTTCACAACTTAAGATACACACAATCTGAATTTGTTTATTTCCCTTTGCAAAATAGGAATACAAATAATCATCATATTCAGTGCTTCCAATTTAAGTGCCACATACACTCATACCTCCTGGCCTTCATGGGCTCTGTCACTTTCTTCTACCTTCAATGTCCTTTCTTTTGCTAAATTATTGCTATCTTTTGCCACCTGTCTTAATTAGATATATTCCCTGATCCCTTGAGCAAAAGCAAGCTCTCTGTCTTCTGAATTCCCACAGCTCGTCTTTGTAGGATCTTGTAGCACTTAACACTTTACTATACTACTATACTTTAAGTGCAGTAAACACTGTTCTACCATAATCATCATTGAAAGAGCACAGTGCTTTATCTAGCCTGTATCCTTCATAGTGCTTAGTGCCTATAACTAAAGATTCATTGGATATGCTACCTAGAACGGAGAGAAAAGCATTCAACAATGCTTTTTGGCACTGTGCACTCTCTACTGCCTTAGTTGATAGGAGGAAACAACTACCAGCAATAAAGACCTACTCTAAATCTACTAAGAGACACAGACAAGTAAGCTGATTAATAAAATATAATTTTGGTAAGGACCATAATAGGGTGAGGACATCATGCCAGTTCAGCATTGTTCTGATTCTATAAACTACATGTTAAGAAATCTAAGTCTAAATGTGTGAAGGTCTCAATGACCAAAAATATTTCCAGAATGAGATAATAGGGACCCCTTAATGTCATAAAAAAATTTCTTAAAAAACATGAAACTAACACTCCATCTATATAACAACCTTACTTGTAAACAGAGAGCAGCAAATTTCCCCCCTATTCTCAGCAAAGCAATCTGCAAAAACCAGACCTGGTTTTCTCATTATCTTCAAACAAACTTGCTCATCCCACCATTTCACATTTGTCTTACTGTGCACCATTTTTATATAACATGTGCCACTTACATGCCCCAAACTCTGCTTACCTCAATCTACTTAACCTTCAAGTTTCTTCTCAAGGCCTGCTTCCTGACCTATCACACATGAGTGCTACATTTTACAAATGTATACTGTATTATCATTACTTAATCTATAACTCTCTTCTTTAAGAACTAATGATAATAAAGTTAAATTGTAACATTTGACATATCCTGGAGTTAAGCAGAACTGGTTCCAAACCCCAGATCTGCTGCTGCCTTGCAATGTAAAATTGAGCAAGTGACTAAACTTCCTTGAATCTCAGTTTCTTCATCATTAAAATGAGGGCTAAATTGGGTGAAGTGTACAAAATGCATAGTATACACACATACATAAAGACTTAAGAATTTTGTTCTTGCTTTCCCAGAAGAGAGATGCAGTCTCTCTTTAAACTCAAAATGCACAAGCAAATATAAACAAAATGGGTACTAAAATTTGGATTAGTTAGTTGACATAAAGCAGCCTCACAACTTTTAAATATGCCTTCAAGACAGCTCACTCAAGATACCTTCAGTATTTTATTATACCTCTCCTACTGAAAGCCATTTTTAAAAAAAGAAGAAACTCAGAGGTAAACAGAGTGCAGATACAGAGGTTCAAGGTTGGCCTTACACTGACATCTTTCTCCAGAGTCTATCTGCCTTAGAGAGCAAACCTGACACTGAATAAAAGGTTAAGAGAAGAAATGTCTTCTATTACATAAGCTAGACAAAACATACAATTAGCATTTTTAATCGTGCATTATTCCTCTGGAGCAAGCAAAACCACTTCTGCAAATGTAATTCTAAGAGAAAGTCCAAAAGGGACTGAGGCTGAGTCATCCATTTAAAACACATCCACCACTGCTCCACCCGGGAATGGGGACTCTAAGGCGACCTGCTCCAGTGGAGCATCCCACGTACAGCCGCGACCCCAGCCTTCCTGAAGGGTCCCCATCTCCCTGTCACTTGGCACACCCGGTCCTATGCTTGGCTCTGACCTGGAGTCAGGTGCCCTGACACCAGGGTCCCCAAACCAGACCCTGAAGTCCCCATCTCGGCTCCTTCAAGCCCTGCCCAACACCGGCACTCACCCGGGCGGTGACCTTATACACTGTGTAGCCCCTTGGGTGTCGCTGGGGTTCGGTGACAGTGTAGAAACGAGCCAGGTCGGCACTCCGCTCCCGGGGAGAGGTCATCCTCCCGCCGCCGCTGCTGCCGCCACCAGCCGGGGACCATCGGGGCGACCCGCAGCCGCCGCGGTCGGGTCCCCCACGCACGGCGAGGCGGCGAGGGGGCGGTGGCTCCACGGAGCCGCCGAGCGCAGCTCTGCTTCCGGGTCGGCGGAGACGGTTCCGGGTCAGCGGTGTCCCCGCGCCCGGGAGGGAGACTCCGCCAGGGATTCGGCGCCTGGGACTGACTTAAGGGCGGTGGTCGCGGTTCGCACTTCCACCTCTGCAGCCGCGGAGACTGAGACGTTGCCACCAAACCAAGCCCCCCCCCTTTTTTTTTTAACTTGGGCTGTTTTATGGATTGAACCCATTTTATTTTATTTTTTTTTCTACCTATTTTAGTTTTTGTTTTGGAACAGGATCTCACTACATTGCAGAGGGCCTCGCTGAGTTGCTGAGGCCAGCCACGAAGCTGTGATCCTCCAGTCTCAGCCTCCCAAATACTGAGAGTACAGGCATGCACCACCACACCTGGCTATTTTTTATTTTTGAAACAGGGTCTCGCTAAGTTGCTGAAACTGGCGCCAAGTCCGTTTGTGCGCTGGCTCCGCCACCTTATAAATTTTGTGAAAACTGTTACAGCCAAGCCAGCCAGGATAGAGCTTTGGTCCTCCCCACCCGGACCTGCACTGTACACACGTGTGGAGTCCTGAGGGATGGAGGACGCCGCCACAGCCTAGCACCTTCTCTCCTTCCCTGCTCTCGGCCTTCCAGTTTAAACACCCACAGCACCATCTTGGCACTCGCAGAAATGTCCCCTTCTTCATTCTAAAATGAATCCCCTTCGCCTGAGCACCTGTCTCTGTATAACCACTCCTGCACAGCAACTCCCCAGCCCTATATCAATCTTTATAAAGATTAGGAATCTGAAGCTTGCATCCCTCGGGAGGCGGAAGGGGTAATCCTGCTCCCAAAGCCATACTTTCTCGTTGCAGCTGGTTGCTAGCCACTGCTTGGACATTCCTTTGCCTTGGATTTTTGTTTTTGTTCTGTTTGCAGGGAGGGAGAATTGGTTTTGTTTGTTTTTGTGGTACTGGGAATTGAACCCAGGGGAATTCTGCCTCTGAACTACACCCCCAGCCCTTCTTATTTTTACTTTTGAAATAGGGTCTCACTAAGTTGCTGAGGGTCTGGCAAAATTGTTGAGGCTAAAAGCAGAGTGTGTTGGCACATGCCTGTAATCCCATCACTTGGGAACCTGACAGGAGGAAGGTAGGTTGGAGGCCAGCCTCAGCAGTTTAGCAAGGTTCCTCAGGAACTTAGTGAGACCCTGTTTCAAAATAAAAAATAGAATAGGCTGGGCATGTAGCTTTGAGACAGAATATCCGGGCTCAACTTCCAGTACCCCCAAAAATAAGCCTGGCATGGTGGCACATTCCTGTAATCCCAGTAGTTTGAGAGACTGAGATAGGAAGATCACAGGTTGGTGGCCAGCCTCAGCAATTTGAGGCCCTCAGCAACTTAGTGAAACCCTGTTTCAAAATTGAAAATACAGCTAGGGGCATAGCTCAGTGGTAGAATGCCTCTGGGTTCAATCCCCAGTACCACAAAATTAATTAATTAATTAATTAATTAATTAAAGATTTGCAAGTGTTCTACCACTGAGCCACATCCCCAGCCCTTTTGTCTTTTTGTGTGTGTGTGTGTGTGTGTGTGTGTGTGTGTGTGTGTGTGTGTGTTACTGAGAATTGAACCTGCTAAGGCAGGTCTTGAAGCTGCAATCCTCCTGTCTCAGCCTCCCAAGTACTGAGATTTCAGACAGTTGCCATCACGCCTAACAAAAGGTTCCCAAGCAGACTTTCAAATGGGTATTTGGAAGATGCCACAGGGACCTCAGTGAATGAGGAGCACTGTTTTGCCCATGTGGCTCCAGCACCAGGGGGCCAGGCCCATGTGGTCTGAATGTCTGTGTTCCCTGAATCTTCTATTAAAACCTCATCACTAAGGTGATGATGTTAGGATTGAGGTCTATGGGAGAGGTTCAGGCCAGGAGGGTGGAGCCACCCTGATTAGAATTAATGCCTTTATAAAATGACCCCACAAAGCTACCGAGGCCCATCTGCCATGTGAGGATGGTGAGAATGTAGTCTGTGGTCCAGATAGCAGAGCCTCATCCAACACCAAGTCTACAGAGGTCTTGATCTGCGACTCCCACCTCCGGAGCTGTGAGTGACCCATATCTGCTCTTCACAAGCTCTCACTCATAAAATTCTGTTACAGACACCCAAAGGGACTAAGACTTATGATTGTGAGCACTTAAAATGTGCCTTGTAGCCAGGTGTGGTCAAGCACACTTGTAATCCCAGTACTTGGGAGGCTGAGACCAGAGGATCCAGGTTCGAGGCCAGCCTCAGCTCCGCAACTTAGTGAGACCCTGTTTCAAAATAAAGAATAAGAAAATAGGATTGGGGATATAGCTTGGAGGTAGAATGCCTCTGGGTTCCATCCCCAGTACTACACACAAAAAAAATTGCCTCATACCACAAAGCAAAATCATGAAACTTGGATGAGTTGGGTTCAATCACATGTATTGTTAAAAATTACCTGTTGCCTTTTTTTTTTCTTTCTTTCTTTCTACAACTGCCATCAGAACTCTAGCATGCTTTTAATTGTCATACCTCACAGAACATCAAAAACTTGTTAACTTTTTTTCCCCTTGGGGCACTGGAGATTGAACTCAGGGGTGCTCTATCACCAAGCTACATTGCAGCCCTTTTTTTCTCTTGAGACAGGGATTCATTATGTTGCCCAGCCTGGCCCCAAACTCCTGAGCTTACGTGATCCTCCTGCCTTAGCCTCCAAGAAGCTGGGTCTAAAAGTCTGTGCCATGGTGCCTGGCTTTAAACATGTTACGTTCTTTAAAATTTGATTTTAGTATGGATTTTTTAAATTCGGATGTCAAAGCAGAGCATAGAGAATTTTGAGGGCAGTGACACTATTCTGTATGACACTATAATGGTGGAGATGGCATTATATATTTGTCCAAATCAAAGGATGTACAACACCAAGAATGAACCCTGAACTGTGAGTTATAAATGAAGGCTCATCTGTTGTGATAGTTGGACCACTCTGGGCTGGTTTCTGATAGTGAGAGAGGCTATGGGAAGGCAGACAGTGAGTGGGAAATCTATACTTTCTGTTCACTTTTGCTCTGCATCTAAAAATCCTTTAAAAAACAAAGTTTACTAAAAATTAGTTTTACCTCATATCCTTTTCAATTAGAAAATGAAAATGTTGCCAGGTGTAGTGGTGCATGCCTATAATTCCAGCTACCCAGGAGGCTGAGGCAGGAGGGTCTCAAGTTTCTGTGAGCCTGGGCAATTTAGTGAGACCCTGTCTGTATGAGGGTGTGGCTCAGTGGTAAAATGCTTGCAATATGGGGTGCACAAAATAAAAGGGTGGGTTTTGCAGCTGGACTCTGGAGGGTGCTGGGGCATCTCAGTGGCGCCCCATAAGAGGGCAGTGTGTGGGGAGGGGGCATGGAGGGAGAATTTCAGGCTTTTCCAACTTGGACCAGGAAAGCTCTGATCTTGTTTGTATTCATTAAGATTCCTTCTGAGATTAGTTCCCTACTGTGAAAGAATGAAAAGAAAGGTGACTGTACCCATTTTATTCTTGAGGAGTTGGAAGCTCAGGGAGAGTCCTGGGATTTACAGCCCAGATCCTGGTTCTTAGGGTCACTAAAGGAGTTTTACCACACTGCTCAGAAGTGGGAATAGGAGCCAGACATGGTGGCACACACTTGTAATCCCAGCATTTGGGAGGCTGAGACTGGAGGATCTCGGTTGGCGGCCAGCCTCAGCTGCTTAGTGAGGCACTCCACAACTGAGTGAGACCCTGTTTCAAAATAAAGAATAAAAAATAGGGCTGGGGCTGTAGCTCGGAAATAGAATGCCCCCAGGTTCCATCCCCAGTACTGCAAAAACAAACAAACAAAAAGAAGTGGGAATAGGAAACACTGAATTATTTTTTCTTATAAACTTTATCTCTTTTTTAGAGTGGTTTTAGGTTCACAGCAAAACTAAGTAGAAAATGCAGGGAGATTTCCCATGTATCCCTGTCCTTCCCTCATATAGCTTCCCCTCTATCAACATCCCCCATCAGAGTAGTCCATTTGTTGTAATTGATGAACCTGCAGTGGATTCATTGTCCTCACCTGAAGTCCATGGTTTACTTGGTGCTTTGGACATACATATGTTTAGTGCTATGTATCTATCACTATGGTATTACTATGTTAACTTCTGTTACTGTAACAAAATGCTTGAAATAGTTAACTAAGAGAGAAAAAAGGTTTATTTGGACTCCTGTTTTCAGAGAGTCTAGCCCATGGTTAGTTGGCCCCATTGTTTGTAGACCTGCAGTGACACAGTACATCAATGGAGCACATGGCAGAGGAAGCCTATTTACCTCATGGTGGCCAGAAAGCAAAGAAAGAGGAAGAGACCCTACTCCTAGTATCCTCCTACTCCTAGTATCCTCTTCAAGGACACACCCCAGTGACCCAAGTTCTTTCCACTAGGTCAGTCCCACCTCCTAAAGGTTCCACCACCTCCCAATAGTGCCAGAGACTAAGGAGCAGGCCTTTACACACATGCCTTTAGGGGACATCTCAGACCCAAATGATAGCAGTTGTGTAGGCCTGCGTCACTGTCCTAAAAGTCCTCTGTGCTCTACCTGTTCATCTCTCCCTCCTCCTATTTTTTCTTTTAATTTTAAATTTTGGAATAATTTTAGACTTGTAGGAAAGTTGCAAAGATAATACAGAGAATTCCCATACATCTTCACAGATTCCCTGTTTATGTCTTCCTATACATTTATCAAGCTAGAAAATTAGTGCATGGCCACAAATGAAGCTCTAGACTATTTAGGTTTCACCATTTTTTTTAACCACTAGGGTCCCTTTTAAATTCCATGATCCAAGCCAGAACCCCACATGGCATTTCTTTATCCTGTCTCCTTGGTCTCCTTTGATAGGTGCAAATTTTCTAGTTTGTTCTCTTGTTTGTACCCTCATGTGTGTATGTATGGGTATATGGAGTAAACATACCTTAGGACTCCAAAACTGGTACCAATTAAACAAAGTCCATTTCTAGCTTGGTGTTAGACCCTTCTTTCTCTTGTCTGCGAATGTTCATATTTACTTTGTTCTCTTAGTCTGAAATGCTCTTTTGTCAAAAGATATCTAGAGGGCGGGGGGACACACCAGTACATTTTCTCAAGGGTTTTAATTCATTTCCTTAACTGGTGGGTGAGGTTGATGGATCTTCAGGCTTCCCGCCAGCAGCTCTGGCATACCTGGCACTATCTGGGTCATGAGCATCATCAGGTATATTTGGAGATGTTGCCTATGCCTCCTGGCTCCCAAAAAGTTGCCTGGCATCAAGTTGAAAGCAGTGGAGATGTCCATTCGGGTGTGTTTCACACTGTTGTTTTTTTAATGCTTTTGTTTTGACAAGTTTTCTTCTGAATACTCCAGAATGTCAATGTTGTGGTAAGTTTAAGGAAAGGTTGGGGAAGAACACAAAGACCCCACGGTGCCTGCTCTGTGTTGGAGGCTGTGTTGGGCAGAACCCCAAGGGTCGACTGTTGGCTGCTTTGCCTGGGTCCTTGACCACCCTGTAGGTACTGTCTGAGCTCAGCATGTCTGGCTGTTTCCAACCTCAGGAACTTTGCCCCCTGATCCCCTTTCCTGCATCATAAGATCTCGATGCCATTCTCTGGTTGCATTTATTTGGAAACCACCCTCCAAGAGGCTTCCCTGCCATCCGTCTACAGACAGGGGCAATGGAAATGCTCACTTAGCACTCCTGGCGCCATGTCTAATGGGCTCTATCATTTGTCCCCATCTCACCTTGACCCAGGGACTGTTATTATCTTTTATAATAGGTAAAAACAACAACAAAAAAAGAACAATAGCACCAGATAGCTCCCCCATACTGTTGATATTGATAGCTCTCCCTATTTTTCTCCACAAGGGACGTCACCTCAGACCATTCTGATTCATGTGTTGCTGTGTTTATCTGCCTTTCTCCCAGTTTGGCCATAAAGTCAACTCCTTATGTGCAGAGACTTTGTGATTATTGTTGTCACTGCAGTTAGTGATGTCAGGACTTGTAGAATCTATCTGGGGACAGAAGATAACATCTGGGTGTGTGCGTGCACCCAGGCTGGGCTGCAGGTCATCTCAATACCCAATGCTGCCTCTCATACTAAGTGTCACCTTATGGGAGACCGTGAGCAACTTTCCTACTGATAGAGAATGACAGCAGTCTCCCCTTATCCGCTGTTTCACTTTCCCTGGTTTCAGTTACCCACAGTCAGCCATGGTCTGAAAATATTAAAAGGAAAATTCCAGAAATAAACAATCCATAAGTTTAAATGACTTTTAATACAACATATTGCTATAATTGCTCTATTTTATTGTTTGTTATTATTGTTAAACTTTTACTGGATCTAACTTATAAATTAAATTTTGTCATGACTGCATATGTATAGAAAAAACATAGCATACAAGGTTCTGTGCTACCTGAGGTTTAGGCATCCACTGGGTGCCTGCAGATAAGGGGGGACTACTGTACCTCTCTATCTGTAGAACAGCTTTGGACAGTGAATGTCCGTTAAATATCAAGGCCAAGTGTTGGGTTTCCTGTTTGATGTGACAAGTAGGGGATCACATGCTGTGACCCATGCACTTAGGTTGCAAAAGTCTTATGGAAGGGATTCCATTGCCCTGGGAATTTTTGAGGCTGGTGTGTGAGACTCCTCACTTCTGTTTTGTATTTGAATCTGGGACAGAGCCCAGGATGGGCAGCCAAAGGTCTGGCTTCTGGGCCCAGGTGTGTCTTGCAGTGAGAGTGCCTGGCAGTGTAGCTCCAAGCAGGGATGCTCATCTTCTCACTGCAGATTGTCAACCCCGCTGGAAGTGGCCATCAGAAAGCAACTGGGCTCCCAATGAATGTCAGTGCTCCCAGAAGGCAGTGGTGCAGGGTTGTCTGACCCAGCCCACCTGCCTAGCCAGCGTCATCTTTGCAAAGGACATCAGTAGGGGCTTTGAGTACCACAGGTGACCTCTGATGGCAACAAGAAACAAGGCAATACCCCATTGAGCCCTCCAGCCAGAGCCCAAGCAACACCCATCCTTATCCCTCATACTTGCACTTTGTGGTATGTTTTCTCTTGTGGAGCCTTGATTTTTAAACTTCTAAATCATTATTTGTTACCACAGTCATTTTAACAAGTATCCAATCAAAATGAATAAGTTGTTCCAATGTAGGAAATAACTCTCTTTCCTTCCTGTATTAGTTAGCTTTCCATCACTGTGACAAAATACCTGAGAAAAATCAACTTAGAGGAAGAAATATTTTATTTTGGATCATGGTTTTAGAGATTTAAGCTCATGGTCAGCTGGCACCATTGCTTTTAGGCCTGTGGAGAGGCAAAAAAAAACCTCATGGCAGAAAAGCATGGAGGAAAGTTGCTCACTTCATGATAGCCAAGAAGGAGAGAGAAAGATAGAAAGAGGCACCAGGGGAAATTGTGCTCTTCAAAGTTATGCCCCCAGGGACCTATCTCTTCTAACTAGCCTCCACCTCCTACAGGTGATACCACCTCCCAACAGGTAGTTCAATGATGAACCCATCCATGGACGAACCCACTGATGCAGTTGGAGCCCTCATCATTCAATTCCTTCGCCAAAGTCTCACCTCTGAGTCTCTGAGACTGCAAGGGCCCAAGCAGCACCCATCCTAGTTGCACTTTGTGCTGTGTTTCCCTTTGCAGAGACTAAACCATTATTTGTTATCCTGATCATTTTAACAAGTGTCAATTCAAAATGAGTAAGTTGCTCCACTGTAAGAAATAACTCCTTTCTTTCAATTTCCTTTAATTTACCTTATTATGGTTGTAAACTACAGTCATCCCTCAGTATCCATGGAAGGTTGGTTGCAGGAATCCCTTAGATACCAAACCCAAGGATATAGGACTGAATTTTAAAGAGGACATAGGGCTTGTTGATGCCTCCCAAAGCTGGGTGAGGACCAGGGTCTGGATACCTAGCTTTGTCCAATACTGGGTCTTCTCCTGCCTCCTTCCCCAAGTTGCACCCCCTTTCTCTGTCCAGGCTGAGGCTGAGGGCTCTGTACCCCTGTGGCTTCTAGTAGGAATCTACTGCTCCATTCCCAGGGTCTCCAAAAGGGAAAACAGAAAATAGGGCAGGTCAGTGTCAACCAAGAAAGGCTGGAGAGTGCTAATTTCTTTGGGAAAGTGAAGAGTATTCTTGCATGTCTCATAATACAAAGAACACAAGTTGAGTTAAAAGGCACACCACCCACGGTGCTCTATACCATTGGCCACACCAAGACTGCCCTGGTGTGGTCAGAAAAGTTCATGCAGAAAGGCTGAA
>PVLC010013000.1:0-42816 GCA_004027655.1 Graphiurus murinus | reverse complement strand
TTTTTTTTTTTTTTATGACACTGGTTTTTTGAAGAATAGTCCTTTGGTAGGCAGAATAATGGCCCCAAAAACATCCATGTCCTAATCCCCAGGACATGTGAAGATGGCATCTTACATGGCAAAGGAACTTTGCAGATGTGATTAAATTAAAGGTCATGACATAGGGTCATTAATTGTCCTGGTGGGCCCAGTGTAATTATAAGGGCCTTAATAAGATGGAGACAGGAGAGTCAGAGGAGATGTGAGATTGGAGTGGTGTGATCTGATCGCTGTCTTTAAAGATGGAAATGGAGCCAGGAACCAATGACTATGAGTCCCCCTCCTCCGACCTTTTTGGACTCAATTTACCTTGTTTAATATCTGGTGTTTCTTTTTACTAAATAAAGATTATGAATTCTCTGCTAGGGTACAGCATAAGTAGTATCAGAGGATCCTACCTGCAGGTACACGATGCAATCTGTCTCTCATAGGTAATATAACTTTTGATCACTCAGTTAAGGTATTGCCCAGTTTCTTTTGTGTTTACTTACAGAATTTTTCCCTCTCTTATAATTAATAAATTGACTGCTCCTCATCTACAATTTCCCCTAGATTTGGCATCCATTGATGGATTTAGCCCTGATGATTCTTGTCTGAACCAATCTTTACTATGTTGATTGTTCAGCTCCAATACCCTCCGCATACTTACCAGTTGGTCCTACACATTGAGTTTTAAGCAAGAATCCTCCCACCTCTCTGTCAATTAATGTACCTATTATCAGTATGAGCTCATGAATTCCCATTTATATAGCAGTTTATAATTCATTACTTATTTTTATGCTCAAATTGTTCCAGATTTGACCAGGAAGAGTCCCTTCAAGCTTGCTCCTGTATCTTTGTAAATAAACCCCCATTTTCTTTTTCTTTTTCTTTTTTTTTAAAAAAAGCATTTTTATCCAGGTATGGTGGTGCATGCTTATAATCCCAGTAGTTGGGAGGTTGAGAAAGGAGGATTGCAGGTTCAGACCAGCCTCAGCAACTTAGGCCATCTACAACTTAGTGAAACCCTGTTTCAAAATAAAAGAATAAAATAGGACCGGAGGTATACCTTGGAGGTAGAATGTCCCCTGGGTTCCATCTCCAGTACCACACACACACAAAAAGTATTTCCTAACTTTTTGGCGTAACAAAAGTTTCCAGGTTTATCTCATACCTACCCTGCCCACCTGTAGAGTCAGCCATATGAATTGCATTTAGTGGGGAATGGTACTAGAAACCAAGATTAACTTTGCTTCTCACCCTTTCCACAGAGCAAGAAACATATACATGAATATAACACATATGTATGCAAATATATATATATACACACATACATAAGAATCCAAATCATGGAATTAAAATCTGCTTTAGAAGTGGTAAAGAGCTTAACTAAGCAGGTAAGGGACGTGCAAATTGAGATTGCTTTAAAGAGTACTTGGGAAAAAAATGACTAAGTAAACCTGATATGGAAAGGAAAATATATGCAAGAATGAATGACAGAAAATGGAATTCCAATATATAAACAATGAGCATCCCTGAAGAAGTCAAAATCAAGTAGAACTAAGGTATTAACCAGATAAAACTGCAAAAATGGAGTTTATTATTTTTGATCAATGTAACAAATAACCACCAACATAGAGATTTAAACAACAGTGATTTATTATCTCAGAGTTGTGTAGTTCAGACGTCTGACATAGGTCTGTCTCCCAGAGATGAATCTGTGGTGTCAGAAGAGTTCTATTCCTTTCTGGAGACTCCCTTGTCTTTCCCAGCTTTCCAAGGTCACCTCTATTCCTTGGCTTGTGGCGCCCTCTCTCCATCTTCAAAGCAACTAATGCCAGGTTGAGCCCTTGTGTTTTAATTCTCTCCTCCCATGGCCTGCCTCTCTCTCTCTCTCTCTCTCTCTCTCTCTCTCTCTCTCTCTCTCTCTCTCTCTCTCTCCAGCCAGGAAGAGTGCTCCACTTTTAAGGACTCATTTTATCAGACTAGATCCATCCAGTAAGCCAGGAAACTCATCCTATCTCAAAGTCATAACCTTGATCCCAACTGCAAAGTCCCGTTTACCAGGGAAAATAACATATTCACAGGTTCCAAGGATTGGGGAATGGATATCTTTGAGAAGACATTATTCTTCCTACTGTAGACTAAAAGAGAGACCCAACTCTATAAATTTGAAAATGTCTCTCTGAACTCGAGGTAAGATTAATAAAGAAAGAGTAAGACCTAGAGAGTATGATGAGGCTTCTTAGTTTTAAATGTAAAAAAAAAAAAAATTAACAGCCAGATCAAGTTGTTTTCTTGGTACCCAAAACATCCCATCTCTCATGGATGTGGCCATTCTTCCATCTCAACTCTCAGCAGCAAGAGCCTCGCATCTGTATTTAATGAGGCTTGGAGGTGACAATCTGGTTGTAAGTTAGAAGGAGATGGGGAAGGGGAGAGACTGTTATGGGACTTAGAGGCTTTGTCTTTCTGATATATTAGCACAGCAATCAATGGTTCCAATGTCATCAATCAGCAGGCCCCATTTCATTCAGAGTGAAAGCCCATGGCTTTACAGTGACTGACAAGACCCTACATGATCTAGCCCCCTCCTTACCTGTCTCAAGTCATCCTGAGTCTTCTCTGTTCAGGAAGCTGACACTTGCCAGGCAGCTCCTATCTGTGTCTTGAATGTGTGTACCTCAGAGCTTCTGCACTGGCTATTGCCTTGGTCTCTACTGCAGTTTCCCCTCTCTTCTTTGTCACCTTTAGGTTTTTATAAAAGGGATCCCTTTTCAGTGAGGCCTGCCTCTAGTCATCCTACTCAAAGTTCTCCTGCCCCACAATCCTGATTGCTCATTTCCAGTAGACATCACTTTCTAATACACTAATATAATTTATTGATGTATTTTTGTATGATCTGTCCACTCTCTAGCCACATTAGCATATAAGATCATCCAGTTTTTATCTATTTTATTCACTGTAATAGTCAATATTTGGGGGAAAGTACTTGGTACATGTGGGTCCTCATCACATATTTAATGAATACATGAAAATATAATGAGCAAGCACACTAGCTACTTAAATTGTACATATATTTGAGACAAAGATTATAGGGTGGGAGCAAAGCCCCCAGGCTGCCTCTTGGTTCTTTCACTATTATGAGATGTGTGTAGGAGAGAGACCCCAAAGGAGAGGGATGGGGAGTGGGAGAGAGGATGAGTGCCAGGGCAGGAGGAGGGGAGAGAAGAATGAGAAAAGAGGAAGACTTAGCTCTCTATGGTTTGGATGAGTTTCCCCCCAAGTCCTTGTTTCCCAGGGTGGCAGTGTCGGGAGGTGCTGTGCACCTGAGAGAGGTGGGGCCTTGTGGGAGGTCTGTAGGTCACTAAGGGATTGCCTCTGAAGGGGATCGTGGGACTCTGGCTAGCTTGGCCCCTCTTTCTTCTCTTCCTGGTTGAAGATGCAAGTGGTTGGCTCCACTGGGTACCTCTGCTGTGATCTGCCACCATCACAAGAGGCTCTGGTCAATGAGGCTGCCAGTTCTGGATTTAGAATCTGAATCTCCAAACAATGAGCCAAGGTTAACCTCACTTTTCTTCATGAGTAGCCTGTCTTAGATTTCTCATGAGAGTGATGGAAAGCTGAAACTGCAGAAATAGAAATACCAACTGATGAAAAAAATAAACTCCAAGGGCCTTTATGTCTTAGCATCTAGGCATCCAGCTACTAGTAAATAACTATTCCAACAAGGATTATGCTCCTCAGTACTAACCCTTTATAAATAAGTTCTCTAAACCATTATACCCTAAAGTGATTCAAAGTGCCCTGCCAGTCCTTTCCCCAGTTTTCTTCTCTTGGGAAGAAGGAAAAGCAGCTGGAGCCCCATGGGAAGCCACTAAGCACTGTGATTTTGCACACCATTGACACAAATCAAGAGCTCGGAAAGCATGTGATTTTTTAGAGAGAGAATTCTTTCTCTGCTCCTCATTTCCATGAGGATTGAGGGAAATAAATACAGGGCAATTTCCCAGTCTTTCATAGAGCATAGATGGGGATAGCCTCTCATGTCATTTTTATTTTGAAATCAGAAAACTAGAGGCTCAAAGATTTTTCTAATATATAAATCTGTGAGTTGTGAGTATATACATAGAAGAATATATATAGAAGAGTATATCTGTTCTATATATATACTCACAACTCACAGATTTATATATCCAGTCCAGATTCTTGTGTCCAACTTCCTCCTCAACTTTTCTCCTTGGAAGTGCAGTGGATATCACATACTCAACCCATCCAAAACTGGTAGCAATTCCATCTCCTTCCCTTGTCACACAGCCCAGATCCACTCCTATGGCAACTGCTGCTGGCTCTCCTTTCAGAATCTGTGCAGAATTTGAGCTGTTCTTATAATCCCTGTGTCTGTTGCACTGATTATAGTATTATAGTATCATCCTCTCTCTCCTGGATGACTGCAGTGGCCTCTGAACTGGTCTCTCTGCTACAGTGTTAGCCCCACAGAACGGCCAACATGATGCTTTCAAAATGTGTATAAACTCACTAATCTGCCTGAACTCTCCAGAGGCTTCCTAGCTCACTCAGAAGTAAATACTACAGTTCTCACAATGGCCTTCTCGACACTAATGATCTGGACACCCGCCCAGCACCATCACCTCTCTGACCTCTGACCCAGTCTTTTCCTTCTTCCTCCCTTGGCTCCAGCTGCCCCTGCTTCCTTTTCTTGCTTGAGCATACCAAACCCTGACCCACATCAGAGTCTTTGCGCTTCTGTTTCCTTTGCCTCAGACACTCTTCTCTAATATCATATAACTTTCTCTGTCATCTTCTCCAGGTCTTTGTTCTAAATTAATCTTCTCAGTAATGACTTCCCCACCACTCAATTCCTGATTACAATTCACTCCCATCCCAGAATCCAGCCCTATTGTCTGCTCTATTTTTTCTTCAAAATACTTATATATTTTGCACATAATTTAAGTCTCTTGAGCAATCCTTTCTCATATATCAGGATATAAGTGCTAAGAAGTTTTAAAAAAAAGTTTGCCTGATGTTTCCATTGAGTATTCATTCATTCCTGACACTTGGAACAAGGTCTGACATACTGAAGGATCTCAATAAATATTTGTTAAATTGAATGAATGTCTTCAATATCAGTCTCTTTCTTTGATAGGTCAAATATGAAAATAAACATAGAGAAGGACTGGGGGTTTAACTCTTTGTTGGAGTGCTTGCCTATCATACACAAGGCCCTAGGTTTGATCGCCTACATTCCACTCACCAAAATAGAATATGAATAATGCAATTGAAGATGTTCACTTAATAGATTTATCTTAAGTAAAGGCATATTTGAAAAGATAAACTCCTCTTTTCAAATGTTTATGGCAGGATGTCTCAATAGCCATCATCATACTTGATGCTGAATAATTCCTTTGGGGGACGTCTTTCATGTGCATTGTAGGATAATTAGCAGCATCACTGCTACTAAGTAGATGTCATTACAATCAATATTTCCCTCCCCCAGCTGTGACAACCAAAAATGTCAACAAATATTGCCCAGTGTCTCTCTGTGGTAAAATCATCTCACTTGAGTTCATTCAACTATGGCTATTTCTTTCTTTCTTTCTTTCTTTCTTTCTTTCTTTCTTTCTTTCTTTCTTTCTTTCTTTTTTTTTTTTTAACCCAGGGGCATTCTACCTCTGAGCTACATCCCCAATCTTATTTTCTACTTTTATTTTGAAACAGGATCTCACTAGGTTGATGAGAGTTTCACTACTTGCTGAGGCTATCTTCTAACCTGTGATCCTCCTGTCTCAACCTCCCAAACACTGGAATTACAAGCATGCACCACCATGCCCGGCTAGCTATGGTTATTTCTAAAGTGGAATCACACATACGCAAAAAGAATAGAGCAAGACCCTGATTCAAAATAAAAAATAAAAGGGCTAGCAGGTAGCTCAGGGGCAGAATGTACCTCAGTTCAACCCCCAGTACTAAATAAATAAATAAATATATTTTTAAAAAATTTTAGAGATCTGGGAGTATAGCTTGGAGGTAGAATACCCCCTAGTTCAATTCCCAGTACCAAAATAATAATAATAATAATAATAATAATAATAATAATAATAATAATTTAATAAGAAATGTTTAAACAAAAGTTACAACCAATTGGGAGAAAAATCCTCCAAAAATGTTGTGCTAAAAGTTCATCAAAAACTACTTTTAAACCTATTTTGTATAGATTTGTCAGACAAGATATAGGAGCCTAGCTAAATTCAAATTTCAAATAAAAAGTGAATAACTTTTTCTTCTTTTTTGTTTTGTTTTAGTTTAAGTAGGTCCCGTGCAATTTTTGGGACATAGACAAAAAAAACCATCTGCTTTCTACATGAAATTCTAATTTAACTGGGGATCTTATACTTTTGTTTGCTAAATCTGACAATTTTAACTTATAAAATAATGAGTATAGAATTATTGCATGTAAAAATATATCCATTATACATAGTCAATATATTGTCAAACTATACTCATAGACAAAGGTGTGTTTGCTAATTACTTCATTTCTTAAAAAAAAGAGATGACTAAAAATGAAGCAAATGTTTAACTGAAAAGTTAGAAAACAACAAAATAAAATGAAGGAAATTGAATATAAGCAATCTAAAGGAATTTCTCACAGGTAACTTTCCTTGAAGAAGGAACCCTTGTCCACTCTGGAATTAGCCTTGCCAATAGAACTATCATATAGTCCTTTGATCCTTGGATAATGCTGGATATATTTTGGGTGGTGGGGGAGAGGGGGAGGAAGGGAGGATACTGGGGACTAAACCCAAGGGCATTCTATCTCTAAGCTATACCCCAGCCCTTTTTTTATTATTATTTTTAAACAGGGCCTCACTAAGTTGCTGAGGCTGGCCTGGAACCTGTGATCCTCCTGTCTCAGTCTCCCAAGTACTGGGATTCCAGGTATGTGACACCACGCCTGGCTTACTGGATATGTTTAATGAAGTTCCCACGTCTTACAGTCAATCTCAGGGAGATAGCAATGCCTCTCTGAAGACAGCACTTGAGACTGGGCTTCAGATGGGCCGTGAGTGTGTGGACTCCCCAAAGGAAGCAATTCTGTCAACTAACTTTGAGAACCAGAGTGAAAACAAAGACGTAAGGCCTATTGTGCATGGTCTACTATCATTGTGTTGTCATTTCCTGAGCAACATTCTTCTTAGCAGCGGCTCTATTGCCAAATTTCAATTCAAAAGAGCATTACAAGGGGAAAAAAAAATCCACATTTTTATGTAGTATTTCCTAGAGTAATAAACACAGGATTTCCTGCATCCGAAATGACTTCAACAAATTGCATGTTCCTCTGAACGTGGCCTGGTGACAATTTTGGACCCCATTCCTTTAGATACAGATAAATTTGCTGGTTGAAATCTCTAGCTGAGCAAGGCGGGGGAGGGGGGGGCGGGTTCCAGATATCTAGCCCCCGAGTCCGTGAGCTGCAGGGATGAGTTTTCATTTCAAATCAATTTCTACTTGGCCTTCGTATTTCACATGTTTACATCTCATCTTCCATATCAAGTACACAAACAGTAAGTGTTGGACTCACCCTTTTCTTCCAAGAGCTCAAGCAGGCAAAATGGAGATGAATTAAGAAGTAGGTAGATGGTCAGTAAATGCTCCTGACTCATCTGTGTTAGAAATACTAAGACAAGAGACTTCTGGAAGGTTGACTCCATTTTTTAATGCTGGCATTTGTTCCTGGTAGGGAAGGATAAACTTTCCAACTTACAATCTGGACAGGAAGGAAGCATGCTCTGTTGACACTGGGGCAGGAATCCCCCATCTCTGATATAACTCTGGTCACACCAAGATAATTTGTAAATCTGAACTAGAAACAGTTCCTTTCCCCATTTCCCATTCCTAATCAAGTGCTCATGATGAACTAAGTGCGTGGAATCCTCTCCCCAGACTTCAGTCACTCTTTGTTTTAAAATCCTTCTTTAGTGAGTTGCTGCCGGAAGCATGTGGTTTCGTAATTCCCAGTCCACATTGTTGGCCTGAAACTCATTTGTACTTTAGTCATCATGATGAGGTATCAGAGTCACAGCTACCGCCCCACTTTGCTACAGACAGAAAATAGACAAGTTATAATCAAAATTCTACAGAAATATGGTATTTTGTGCCATGCTGTGGAAGTCACCAGGGAGGTCACCTTTTCAGAAACAGTCAGGGTAAATCTTCAGAGTGAGCATTTATTATGGTTTTTCTACAATGCTGCCCCAGTTGCTGTCAGATATAAACACCAGCTATGTTTCTGGACGTGTTCACTATGACATGTCTTTGGATTCAGGGAGTGCAGATTTGAAGTTTCAAGAAAATGCCACCATTTGTTTTGCTAGTCTCTAGGGTTTGGTGGTTGAGAATCCAAGAATATCTATTCACCATGACTCCAAGCTTGAGTGAATTTATGAAAATAAACTCATTAAAAGATGACCATATGAATTTCCATGATTAACTTTGGGGGGCTGGGGTATACTGGGGATTGAACCCAAGGGTATTCTACCTCTGAGCTACCTTTAAAAAAAAAAAAAGACAATTTTTCTTGAAACAGGGTCTTGCTAGCTAGGTTGCTGAGTCTTGCTAACTGGCTGATATTGTCCTCCAACCTTCCATCCTCCTGTCTCAGGCTCCCAAGTACTGGGATTAAAGATGTGCACCACCATGTCTGACCACGATTAACATTTGGGAGGGAATTTTCTTTTGGAATAATAATAATAACTACCACATATTAAGCATTGTAATAAGCATTTTCCATAGAATAATCCAATAAAAACCCAATATAGTACTTTTGCTAACATTTTACAGTTGAGAAAACCAAGGTTCAAGCCAGGTGTGGTGGCACACACTTGTAATCCCAGTACTTGGAGGCTGAGACAGGAGGATCACAGGTTCAAAGCCAGCCTTAGCAACTTAGCAAGGTTCTCAGAACCTGGTGAACCCCTGTTTCAAAAATAAGGAAAAAAATAGGGCTGGGGGCATAGTTCAGAGGTAGAATGCCCTCAGGTTCAATCCCCAGTACTGCAAAAATAAAAAATAAAAAGAAAAGAAAACTAAAGCTCAATAAGATTAAAAAAATTTAACCAAGATTCAGGATCTAACAAAAAACTCTGGGCTCTTGACAAATACTCAATAAGAAGACATCACAAAGGTGCAGCCACTATCTTCATAATTCTTTTGTCTTCTATGTTGCTGCTGCTGTTATCCAACTTTAAGCCTGGAAGCAAGAATAAAGCCTGCAGCCTGTTTTCTTTTACCAAGGCATCAATTTAGTTTGTACATGGGAATTCTATAATAATTCTATAATAGTAGAACAACAGAACAGTTGTAGAATCGTGGGGCTTGAGGGAACCTCAAAGACACTGTAGTGGCCTCTTCATCTGTTAATCATCCTTCCCTTTCCAGATGGTCGACCAAAATGCTTCCCAGATCAAGGATAGAGATGTGATCTAGGCAAGGCAGTCGAGAGCTGAGCACCACCAAATCTGGTCCTGATGACAATCCCTGAAAAGACTGTCCTTTCAGATCCCAGGAGCTTCCCTGACACAGTGCTCCTTTCTAAAGCTTGGCTCTTCTGCTCCTAACAATTCTGAAAACTCGATTCAGATTCTGTTGCTTGAAAAAGTGAAGAATCATAACTGATGCAAATGTCTAATCTGGGATCTTTATGGAATCAAGAAGCCAGACAAGTGAGGCACCAGGCCTCTGTTTCTGATTAAGCACAAGCCATTCTGTTTGAACTAAAGGCCTTGCTGTTAAAGAAAAAAAAAATTGAAATATCACTGGTATAACAAGCACTCTAAGTTCTGTGTGGCTAAAGTTGGGATCATCTAGCCCCGTTTTCAGAGCCTTTGATTTTGGTTTTCATACTAATTTATTTTGAAAACTAATTAAAATGCAAGGAGAAGGTAGCACCTAAGAGGGCTCTTCAGTTGCAGGACAATTTGTATCCAATCAAGAAACAGACTTGAAAACAATGGCCATCCCAAGACACCTCCTGTTGGCGATATTCTCAAACCTGCTTCCAAATCACACCTGAACTTTCCTCTAAAGAACATAATTGCTATCACTAAGTTTACATGGGCAATGATGCATGTGTTTGTGCACATGTTCAATCTTGGTTATTTTATTATTTTCTACTCCTCAAAAGAGGCTTGCTCAATTTTAATTTATAAAATGTTAAGACAGTGATTTAAAACTAAATTGAACAAGGCTGACCAGGACTCCTGAGATGCCCATTCTTCTAGCCCTCAAATCATCCTCCTCTACAAAGACAAGAATCCAAAGCTCTTTTTGAAGTAGAGGGTCACATCTGATGTGTAGCTTTTTGACTGGAGATTGAATGTCATCCAATATTTAATAGCAGACACCTGTCCTCTCTTCTTAAAAACAGTCTTATATTTAATAAATGAGCTAAAGTCATGTGAACATTGGAGTGTTTCCAAATAGCCAGCTACATCAGGGCCTGGGGTGCTTTCCCATGTCCCTGCTGAAATTCTTGTGGCCTGGTGGCCATAGCAGAAAGTCACTAGGAGAGGAACAAAGTGAATCCCAAAAGTTCAGATGGGAATTTGTTGTTTAAAACTTCCATTGGAAAAATGTTTCAAGTAATAGCCATGTCTTCACATTTAGCCTACAAAAGGCTCTCAGATAACACTGTTCTAATAGTCCTAATAAAGGCATATATGAAAAAGAAAGATTTTAAAAATTGACACCTCCTTCTTTGCTTCTCACCCCTGCTTCAGATACCCCTTTGCTTCCGTAGGTCTCCCCTAGACTTCTTGTCAGGCCGTGCTCACCCTAGGAACTGCTACCCTCTGGTCATCAGAGGCTTCCCCTAGAGGCTTATTAAGATTAAGGTTACTAGCCATTTCTAAACCAAAGGCACTGGAGCACCCTTATAACACCAGTTTGTGGGAAGCTGAGACAGGAGGATAGCAGGTTTGAGGCCAGCCTCAGCAATTTAGTGAGACCCTCAGCAGCTTAGTGAGACCCTGTTTCAAAATAAAAAACAAAAAGGGCTGGGGGTGTAAGTCAGAGGTAAAATGTCCCTTGAGTTCAGTCTACAGTAGCAAAATAAAATAGGGCTGGGGTATAGATCAGAAGTAAAATGCCCCTGAGTTCAATCCCTGGTACTAAAAAAACAAAACAAAACAAAAAACTGTTAATAGACATTTCTATAAGTAGGGCCAAAGACTCTACTTTTTAACTAGTTCTTCAGGCATTTCTTTTGAAAAGCTGAAGTTTGAGTGCTATGGCCCTGTTTCGGTTTCTAATCACCTACTTCCACCCTCTCTTTTCTCGGTGTGTGTGTGTGTGTGTGTGTGTGTGTGTGTGGCATTGGGAATTGAACCCAGGGGCATTCTACCTGTGAACTACACCCCCAGCCTTTTTTTGTTTTTTATTTTGAAACAAGGTCTCACTAGGTTGCTGAGAGTCTTGCTAAGTTGCTGAGGCTGGTTTGAACCTTCAATCTTCCTGTCTAAACCTTCCAAGTACTGGGATTACAGGAGTGTGCTACTATGCCTGGTTCCAAATCTGAATTTTTTTTTTTTTCTGTACTGGGGATTGAACTCAGGGGCATTCTACCTCCGAGTTATACCCCCAGCCCTATTTTTTTTTATTCTTTATTTTGAAACCGAGTGTCACTAAGTTGCAGAGTGCCTCAATAGGTAGCTGAGGCTGGCCGTGAACCTGGATCCTCCAGTCTCAGTCTCCCAAATGCTGGGATTACAAGGTGCGCCACCATGCCCGGCTCCAAATCTGAATTTCTAATCATTCAAACTGGCTGAGCTCAGCTCAAGAGAAGATGAGAACCATGAATTAATGTGATTTTTCTGAAGATTTAGGTGATGTCAACCTCAGGGTTCTCGCCCTTTTCTCCCCCTGTGGAAACCCCTGACCTCATGACAATCAATTATCAACACTAGTTTAATTCTCTTCAGCTAGAGATAGTCTTTTAAATTGGCATTATTATATATAAAGATTTTCACCATCGTTTCCTAACTTAATAAGATGTATTTCCTAACCTATTAGGTATTTCATGACAACAGAATTTTAAATGACTGCCGAATGTTTAAATCTCATGAATTTGACATGCTGCCTATGTGTTAAACATTATCACTATTTTAAACAAGACTCTGGTGAATATTCTTGGATATGGATCTCTGACAGAATCTCTCATTTTCCCCGTGGGGTTCATTTCTGGAAACAGAATTCATAGTTTTCCCACCACAGATTGTCAAAGTGGCCTCTGGAAAGGACTGGCCCAGCTCCCCCTCCCCAGCAGCCAGGCGTGAGAGCTGCCTTCTCCCAGCCGTCATCAGCATTGAGCAATGTCAGGATTAAAAAAAAAATGTTCAGTCTCTTTACTTTTTAAATGAGAAATGGCCCAAGCTGTGACTTCAAAGAACAAAGGAACAGGAAAAGTACAACTCCATCCATCTGGACAGTGAATTAGGAGTGGAGTCACTGGAACGTCCACTTATGCCCTGGGCCTCGTGGCTGTCTTAGTCCCTCTGAGCTTCTGTGAACCACACCCATGGGAAGGCTGAACGGGCCCTGTCCACAGTCCGGCTGAGCTGGAGGCGCCTGTCCTGCACTTCCACACAGAATTGTTCAATCAGTGGTTCCCACACCGTGGTGTGCGTAAGAGCCCCCTGAGACAAAAATCCCCAGGTCCACTCAGAGATTCTGACTCTGTTGGCACCAGGTAGGGAGGGCATAGACCTCACATTTTTATTAAGAATCCCAAGTGAGCCCAACATAGGTGGCCTAGGAACTCATTTGGAGAAATATGCACAAAACTAAAGGAGGGAAGAATGTCTCTGGAGTGCCAACCTTATAAACTTTGTTACTTTATTCCAGGAAATTACTCCAGGATTGCGCTTTCCACAAGGAATCCACTCTGAGTAGTTTCAGAATATTCTGATGATCCTTTTTTTTCCTCTTCTGAAGTAGACATCTGCACTTGGAGGCAGAATTCCCTGAACGGTGTGCTGCTACAACCACCCAAGCTTGCAGCCCAGCACAGGGATGGTTGTCAGCTGTGCGCAACTCTAGTTTTCGAGGCTGGTACAGAGACGTGGTGGTCACCATCCCCTCTACAGCCTCATGGGCGAGCTCTCCTAGGGTGCTACCGCGTGGTGTTAGCCAGAATGCAACTATAGCAAATGCTGGTGTGGCACTTCCGATGCCATACTTATTTGTGGTACAAAAGCAGCCCAGGAAATGCAGACTTTGGTGTGTAAATTCAGAGACCACAGACCTTTTGACATCCTGGAGAAGCCCCTAAGGCCAGATATCTTCCTCAACTGCAGTATTGAGAGGAGCTGGAGTCTGCCTTAGCATTCAGGCTCTGCAGTTGCCAGTTCCAATTACCATCTAACTGTGTGCTTACAGGGGCCTTGTCAACATCACTTAACTCCAAAGATCAGGTTCAATGCATTTCTGTTGTTTAAGCCACCCAGTTTGTGGTACTTTGTTATGGCACCCTTAGTAAGCTAATATATCCACCAGAATATTATTTGAACATTATCACAGCCACATGCAAATGCACATACACACACACACACACACACACACACACATACACACACACACACACACACACACACCACTACACCCTCCCCAGTCCACCTGCATCTCTGTGCCTAGAATACTCCTATTAGAGACCATTGGTCCTTTGGCTTTGGCTATTCAGTGTGTGTGTGTGTGTGTGTGTGTGTGTGTGTGTGTGTATGTATGCGCGCGTGTGGGCGTGCGTGCTACTGAGGATTAAACCCCAGGGATATTCTAACTCTGAGTTACACCCCCAGCCCTACTTTATTTTTTATTTTGAAACAGAGTCTCACTAAGTTGCTAAGGGCCTTCCTAAGTTGTTTAGACTGGCCTCAAACCTGCAATCCTCCTGTCTCAAGCACCCAAGTACTGGGGTTTGGGGTTATAGGCATGCAACACCACACCCAGCTGGCTATTCAGTTTAATAGTCTCTTACCAAGTAAGAACACACACATACACACACACACACACACACACACACACACACACACACGTTTCTCCTTCTAGGTCGAGCAGTTAGCTGACTCAGCTTTATGTTCTCAGGCCACTTACCAGGATCCCAATCTACTGGAATTGGCAAGCATTTATTAAGTACTTACTGTACACCAGACATGCTAAGTGATAGAGATTTGGGAGCATCAGATGTATGTAATCCTCGTATCTGAGCTGCTTGCCATCTGGGGAAGGAGACTCAGCCCCGGTTTCAGGGCTGTGATGGAGATAGCATTAGGAGTGCTGAGGTGGGGCTGACTGATTGTACCCCAGGGAGCTGGGGAGGCCTCCCAGAAAAGGTGAGCTTGACAGGATGAGTAGGAGGCTACCAGACAAAGAAGAGGGAAACGCTGACTAAAAGGAATAGTATGTGCCCAAAGACAGGAGCAGCAAATGAAGTGTGTTTAGAAAGGATGAGAACCTCAGTGGGGGGAGAAACTCACATGGCCTCAGGCACCATGCTCAGACATGGATGTCAAGGCGGGAAAAACTCCCCTGCTCGGCGCACATTGGCCAAAGGGGCCCTCCACTTTCCCCAGACTCTTCCAGCACTTCTAAAGCAAACCAGGCAAGCCAGAACCACCCACCCCGTTCCTGCACACTGGCTTTTAAGAGAAGGAAGGGAGCCCAACCCACCGGCCAGCTGCCCCTCCACCGCCCCCCATCTCGCTTTCCCAGGCCCAGCTTTTCCCTCAGGAAAGCTGGAAAGTTACCAAATGAAGAGTGGAGGCTCAACCTAGTTCCTCACATCTGCTCAGGAGAACATCACTTCTTTATTGCTATCTTCATGTCCAGGGTTCATTCTGCTTGTCAGGAACCCTGATGGTGTTCCTACTCCTTTCTGTGTGGTCACCCCAGAAACTGTGTGTTTTGGCAAATAGCGGATATTCTTCCTATTTATAGACTGTTTCCCATCTTATTCCCTTACAGGGTTTCTGTGGTCCAGTGTTCTGTCAAGTCCCAGCTGGCCAGCAGTGCGTAACCATCATTAACACCACAGCTGCTCTTTTATAGCCTGCGTCTACAACCCAGTTAAGCACTCTTAGATAAGTTTAAAACTGTTTGCGTTAAAACTCATCTATCTAGAGGGGTGGGGAGGGGGATGCTCGTTTGTGTCAAGTGCCTTACAAAATTAATATCAAAACTAAAAATAAAAGTTCCCCATTAGCCAAATGATAAAATACTCATTTTTTGCCTTTTCGAGATATAGAAGAATCAAGAAATATCTTGGAAAGAGTATTTCCTGACTGGTCTAAGCCAAAGTATAACTTTGATAAAACTAAAATGTCTGAGGGGAATGAGCAAGGAACAAAAGACTTTTTTCCTGTTCATTTCTGCAACTTCCTTTCAACTATTTCAAGAAGGAGAAAGCTTGATGGATACCTGTTCAAATGTTGAATTTCTTCTTTCACACAAAATTTTTAGCTTCTTGATAACTACTGGCTAGCATATCTCCTCATCCTATAATAATCCTCAATATCATTTTGACTGCTTAAAAATAACTTTCTTGAGAAATAATTTATATACCATACAATTTACTCTTACATACCATACAATTTATAAAGTGTATTATTTTATGGGTTTTAATATGTTCAAAAAATGTAGAAGCATTACCCACAATCAATTTTTATTACATTTTCATCACTCAAAAGAAATCCCATATACATTTTGAAGAAGAGAAATAAACCTGAGAACTTGAGTCCTGTTTGTCTAACAAAGTTTCTTCGTAGCCACTCACTATTCTACCCCCATCCTTCTCCTCCCCTCAAGCCCAGCAAACACTAATCTACTTTCTGTGTTTGTAAAGGTGCCTATTCTGAACATTTCATGTAAATGTGATTCTGAATTATGTGGCCTTTTGTGATTATGAATTATGTGGCATAATGCTTTCACTATTGATCTGTGTTGCTGTGCACATCAATATTTTATTCATTTTTCTTGCTGAATAATATTCCAGTGTATAGATATACCACTTTTGTTTGTTTGGTGCTCAGGCTCAAACCCAGGGCCCCTAACATGCTAAGCATGCACTCTATCACTTAGCTACACCTCCAGCCATACCACTTTTATTTATCCATTCATCAGTTAAAGGATATTTAGGTTGTTTTTTTACCTTTTCACTATTATGAATAAGGCTGTACAATTTTTTTGTGTGTATACATATGTTTCACATGGGTTACAATTGCTGGGTCATATCATTTTGCTTAGTTTTTCAATGTTGGACAAGGATATTCCCAGATTTCAGAATTATTAAACACAAGGAGAAGTATCATTTAATGTTGCCCTCATGGCTGAAAAAAGAGTTCATTTTGTTGCCAACACTACACAATCCTTTTGCACAAAACAAGAAGTGGGCAATCATTCTGATAAGGACCTCTGATGTATAAGAGAAGCATCAATCGGCAGCAACTGTGTCCTCTCACAATCTAAAGAGCCTTTTATGTTATTCAGATACACAAATCCCAGTAAGTACTTCATGTCAAAAGTTAACTTTTAGTAAGTCACCCTCTTCTCTTAGTGTCAAATCTTGTAATACCAAGATGGACACCATAATTTCCAGGGAAGACGCAGGCACTGCGATAGGGAGCTCAGGCCACTGTTTTGCCAACAATCATGTTGCACCTTCTCTGTTTGTGGCACAACTGATTTCAATATTGAGCATCTAGAATGATCCAGGCTTTGGGCTCAGAGCAGGGGGTAAAAATATGACTGAGACATGATCACTCTCCTCACAGAGGACACAGCCCAGTAATAAAGATGAAACTGGACAAGCTCACCAATCATTAACGCCAGGCATGTTTTGTGTGTAGCCATTTCTATAAAGGATTACCTGCCACCAGTAGGGGACATCAGGAGAGAGCTCAAGGAAGAAGTAGCATTTGACATGTGTCTTGGCAGATCAGAAAGATTTTGCTATGTAAATTGTTCAGAATTGCATATGAAAGAAAAATACATGAATAAAGACAGAAAAGCAAGAAAGCAAAGGGCCTTTTTGAGGAGTTCAGATTTAAATTAATTCTTCAGTGCTACTTAATCATAATACTTTGGCAATTTACCTGAATTTTCTAAGACAGCTTCTTAATACAGGAAAAAAACTGTACATTCATCAGTGTTTAAAACATAATAAGTGATCAATAAAAAGTTGGTTTCACCAGGTGCATTGCCTGTAATCCCAGTACTTAAGTTGGGACAGGAGGATCCCAGGTTTGAGGCTGGCTTCAGCAACTTAGACCCTCAGTAATTTAGTAATACCATGTTTCAAAATAAAAACTAAAAAGGGCTGGGAGATAGAATGCCCCTGGGTTCAATCTCTAGTACAAAGAAAAAATAAAGTTGGTTTTCAAGTCTTTGGTTGTGATATAGGCAGATAAAAGGAAGCAAAAAGTAGGTTGGATCCATAATGCACACAGCTTTGTGGGATGAGAAGTTTTAACTTAGATCCATATGAAATAAGGCCCCCAACTTCATTAGAGCTGTGCTTGGGCAGGGGCATGTGAGAGTGGATGAAATTGGAATGATCTTGAGAAAGTCATTGGCATAGTCCTAAGGAAAGATAGTGTGGACCTGACATAAGGCAGAATGTGTAGAAATTAAAATGAGGAGTCCATTTGAAAGGCTTTATAAAGGTGGACTCCAAAGAATATATAGCAATATTCCAAAGAATATATAGCAAAAAAAGCCAAGCTTTTTTGACAAGAAAATTTGCTCTTATAGACTTTAGATAACTGTGTTGGTCATTCCAACTTTCTTGATTTAAGTTTTGGAGGCAAAAAAGGTGATGCTGTTGAGCCTGTGTAGCTGGGGAAAAAGTCACACCATTAACTAGGAAGAATGAGTTAAAGAGAGGAGCTAATACCTGACTCTGTGGAGTGTGATATCCGTGAGGCGCCTGTGCGAAGGTGTCCAGCAGACAGCTAGAAATGAGGACTGCAGTACAGAAGAGAGGTCTACACTAGAGACACGGGCATCACCTGCCAAGAACTGTAAGGTGACAGCGATCTTCACAGGAACGTCAAGGTTCCCATAAAGAAGGAGAGAAACAAAACAGAGAGGTGGAGACTAGTCTGGTGTGTTTAACAAGGTTAGCAATGGGGAATCCTTCATGACTGTCGAGCACACGAGGCTCAAATCAAGGAGAAGCAGAGGAAGTGAGCAGCTGCTGTGGAGAGGGAGGGCCACAGGGAACCTTTCCTGAACCAACTTCCTGAACCAAGTACAACTCTGATTTTTTTGATAGTTCTGATATATAGTCAAGTGAGATCATCATACTGCTGGTCCTTGGATAGGTTGCGATGGGAAAAGGCTCATTAAGCCAAGCTTTTTTGACAAGAAAATTTGCTCTCATAGGCTTTAGATAACTGTGTTGGTCATTCCAACTTTCTTGATTATTTCACGTCTGAACTTTCAGCTACTTTTCCAAATTGAGTAATGATCCTTGGGCGCTCCTCTGGCAAAGCATGGGTTCAGGAACCAAGGGTGCCATCTACTGTTCTCTTCTTTTTCTTTTCTTCTCTTTTTTCCACCTTTGGTATTAGAGATTGAACTCAGGTGCATTATACCTCTGAGGAGTATCCCCAAGCTCTTTTTATTTTGCAACAGGGTCTCAATAAATTGCTGAGGCTGGCCTCCAACCTTCAATCCTCCTGTCTCAGCCTCCCAAGTATTGGGATTACAGGCGTGCACTAACACCCCAGCTGTCCTCCTCTTTGATGGAAGCAATTTCCAAAGCAAACTCATTTTCCCCCATCACATGTTTTATATCAGGTCTTTAATGTATGCACAGTTCCCACATTTTAAAGTTTATAATCAGTCAAAGGAAGATGGTCTGTTAGTGGCACTTGCCCCACTTCTAGTAAAAGTTCTAGTAAAATCTTACTTGACATCTCCCCAGATGTCATTGGGGGGTCAGAACGTGAGGCCCAAGGAAGGAGGTCAGGATACCCCAAGCTCCGCAGATGTCAGCACTTAACACTTGTCATCCCACCAGTTTCTTATTTTACAAGGGAATTAAGAGGTAATTACCTTCATCCCCCTTTTCAGACTAAGTAAATTGAAGAAAGTAAGTGGCAGAGCTACAAGCTGAACCTGTATTCGTCTGACTGCATTTTTTTTTCTACTAAATAACTTCTTCTGTTGGATCTGTGACACTTCCTATTGATGTTTACCATCATAATCCTCAATGCAGAGTGGCTCAGGCTCCAGATGATAAAGCAGCAATTCATGGCATCAGACTTTATTCCAATTGAAACATCTGGCAGCCCCCCCCATTTGTGTTAAATTGATCATTCCACATATTTTCCTGCATACATGTTATCATCAAATGCTTCTATGATTGATTCAAAGAAAACTACAGCAGCAGGCATGGTGATGGAGGCCTGTAATCCTACTACTTGTGAGGCTGAGACAGGAGGAATCACAGGTTCAAGGCCAGCTTGAGGTAACTTAGAAAGATCCTGCTTTAAAATAAAATATAAAATAGGGGTGGTGGTAGAGCTCAGTGGTTGAGCCCCCTTGGGTTCAATCCCTAGTGCCACCAATAAAAGAAAAAGAAAACTATACCCATATCAGCTTAGTTATTTTTCCTATGCCTTCTTAAACAAGTCTGAGATGGGAAAAGGGTTAAAACAAATTCCATGTCAGTGAAAAGATGAGTCTATATTAGTGCCTTTGAAATACTAACATAAAATTATTACGTAAATACTTTTTCTCAATCAGTATTGCAAATGTGAAAGATAAATTTGAAAATATTTAGCAATAATAAATATGCTCTGCTTAGAAATGTAGGCATTAGTAAAAAATTATATATTTTAGTTACTCGTAGACAATGCAAATACAACAGCCACTTACATATAAAACTCACATATACCTTAATTTAAAATTTTAATAGCTTTCATGCTTCTCTCAAAGTTCTGAAAAACTCTCATTTACATACACAGCAAAAAATACCTGGTGAAGTCTGCAGTTTTACTAAAATAAGTGACTACTTGCTAACATTAAGGGTAAACAGTAATTTAAAGAGATGCAATGAATACAAGTTTTTAAAATTATGTTATGTCCTAAGGGTAAACTACCTCTGTATAAATGCATTTATAAGAAAACAGTTGGAAAAGTTCAGAAGCCTGGGCACTTAGTATATTTTGCAGTGGCACAATATTTTATTACTGTTTTTGTTTGCCTGAGTGAAAGTGCTTATCAGACTTTTGTCAGCCCTAAGAAAATTAAAAGTGGTAAATTAATATTCAAAGCAGACCTACATCATCCCGACGATATTCCTGATTCTTCATATTTGAGGTCTTCTAAGGTTTTCTAAGCTCTGTATCACACTGTCTCTCAAATAAGGTTTCTTATCTCGAATAAATAAGAAGTTAAAATTTATAGATTTATAAGTGTTTTGTGACAAGGGTAATTTGTAAATTAAGTTGGATGGACCTAAGGTGAACCATGATGCTTTCATTGAGAAGTTTCAAACTAGGGCCCAGGGATTTTTTTCTCTCTGGCCAGAGCACATTTGCAAATGTTTCCATGTACAGCTTTAGATAATGAAGAGTTCCCTACACACACCCTCAAAGCACACGTGGAGTTGTGTGTTTGTCAATCTCGCTCCCAGTGGGGGTCACTTCATTCTTTGGTCAATCCAATCTCATGGTCTTCTGCTCTCCTGGTCTTACCCACATCTTTGGAGCACGAAAAGACTCCTTCCTGGATTAAGCCCACCATTCCAATACCCCACAGAGGGTTGCTATGCCTTAATAGACAACAAACAAAACTGTAGTCACAGGGATGGAGACACTTCACGTTCCTATTCTCTGACTGAGCCCTCCCCTGGATGCCTTTGATCTGCCTTCTCCTCCATCCTCTTCAAAGGCCTCCGCCTGGGCCTCCCCACATCTCCTCATTTCAGTAGCCTCCCTGCTTGCAAGCTGATCTATTTGTTTGTTTGTTTTCTGGCACTGGGAATTAAAGCCAGGGACATTCTACCTCTGAGCTACATTCCTAGCCCCATTTTATTTTTCATTTTGAAACAGGAGGTCACTAAATTGCTAAGGCTGGCAGCAAACTTGTCATCCTCCTGTCTCAGCCTCCCAAGTACTGAGATCACAAGAATACACCACCACACCCAGCTGGATCGTCTCTTCACCCACCTTCGTGTCTTTCCTTCCACAAAGCCATACCCACCACATTCCTAGGGAGTTTTGCTCCATTAATTATACCTCTCTGGTCTAGAACATTCTATTCCTCCTTCCTGATGGGTTCTTTTCCTTAGTGATACAGACAATTCTAGATTTCTCCATGGCACACTCCTTGACTGACAGCCCTTTAATGTCAGTGTTCCACAGGGTCCTTCATAAAACTCTTTATACTCTTCTTCCTCTGCCCTGCTCGCTACTCACGCTATGATAGTCATGACAGTCAGGAGATGGAACCACACAAGTTATTTTAACAGAGAGAATTTAATATAAAGAATTAAATTGTAAGCATTTAATGTAAAGAATTAAGTTGTTGACCAGGTAACTGAGAAGGTAAAAAGAGAACCCTAAGACATGGGAAGAAACTTTACCCCTAGGACTGAAGGGACACACAGGAAGAGGCTGGAAATATTAAAACTAGAGCAGTGATTGGGGCAGGACCCAGACCTCAGGGGAGGAGAGGAGCTGGTTATTGCTAGTGTCCCTTCCCTAAGCGGGGACAGAGGAAGCTACCTTTGCAAGTGTGCTGCTAAAACTGGACCCAACAGCTGCTCCTGGGACAAGCTGTCACTGTGGAAGTGAAGAAGTGAGGTTGGGGGAGACTTGAGCCCCACTCTCTCTGCAGTCCTATGGTTGCTCCTTCTGTGGGCAGAGCCTATGAGGGAGCCAATCGGCAAAGCAGAATGTGGTCTGCAAGTCTCTGCTCTAGAATCAGAAGCTAGGCATGGTGGCCCATACCTGTAATCCAAGCACTTGAGAGACTGAGACAGGAGGATGACAAGTTCAAGGCCAGCCTCAGAAACATAGCAAGATTCTGTTTCAAAATAAAAAAATATAAAGGGATGGGCATGTAGTTTAGAGGCAAAATGCCCCTGGGTTTAATCCCCAGTACTAAAAGAAAGAAGAAAGGAAGGGAGGAAGGAAGGAGAAAAAGAAGGGGAGGGGGTGTAAATTTAGAGAAAGAGATAAAAATTGGCCTAACCCCGTAGCCTCAAATACCACTGAAGGATTTGAAAGCTTATTTCCTTAGCCCAAGCCTCTCCCTTGAGCCCCAGACTCATTTAACCAGTGCTCTGTTGAGATATTTATTTGGTTGCTCTGTAGTCACATCAAACTCAGTATGTTCCAAATTGCTCTCACTATCTTTCTCCTCCTTTCCAGCCCTGTCTCTCCCTCACCCTGCTTTCTCCAGATGAGTGAATGCGGCCATTATGTATATATGAAATGCACAAATGTTAATTCATCCTCACGCCTCTGGCCCTCCACTCACCCTGAGTTCTTTATCTCCCTCAACACTCCCTCCTTTCCCTTCCATTGCCACCTTCTTATTCTCCACCCCGTCATTTCGTACTGGATTAAGGATTATCTCCTACCTAGTCTCCCTGTCTCCCATTTTAATGTGTTGCTGCATCCTGGGCTCTAATAGCCTGCCAATGATTCCAAACACAACGTGATCTTTCTAAAATGAAAATCTTGTCACCCTCCTCTCTGCTTAAAATCCATTATTGGCTTTCTTAATCTTGTTTTTCTTTTTTTGTTTGTTTGTTTTTGGAAGGGGGATACTGGGGATTGAACCCAGGGGCATTCTACCTCCAAGCTATACCTCTAAACCTTTTTATTTTGAAACAAGGTCTTGCTAAGTTGCTGAGGGTCTCACTGAGTTTCTGAGGCTGGCCTTGAACCTGAGATCTCAGCCTCCCAAGTACTCAGATTCCAGGCATGCACCACTGCACCTGGCTGGCTTCTCTAAATCTTAAAATTACATTCTCTTTGGCTCAGTTTAGGAAGCTGGCCAGCCATCTTACCTCTACTTCTGTCCCTATTTCCTTCCCCAGAGCAACTCAAATTCAGTGACCCAAGCACACTTAGCTTCCCAGCCTTCCTGGTCCCCCCTTGCCTCTGGGTATTTGCACACACATCCCGTTGCCCTTTGGGGGTGAACCATCCCATTTCCTACCTCTGACCATCCCTCCCCTTTCTCTTTCCCATCCTTCAGGATTCCCTTTGCCTCGGCCCTTCACCCCTATATGGGTCGGTTGGTGCCTCTCCCATGTGACCCCATAGCCATAGCCATTCCTGGTGGACATATTGGTGCTACTGCTGAGTGGTTAAGAATGAGAGATCTGGAGCCAATCTGTGTGCTCAGTTCCCAGCACTTCAACTTGCTGTCTCTGGGACCCTGGGAAAGTTATTTAACCATACTCCCCCTCAATTATATGCAAACTGGGCCTTATAATACTACCTTCTTGATAAGTCGTTATTGAAATTAGATGAGATAAGCTATATAAAACCCAAATCCCAGTTTTTAACTGTTCTTTCCAAAGTGTCTCACTCATTTCTCTGGCTGTTGGTACATGAGATTATGTTGAAACCAGGGCACAAATTGATAGTATATTGCTTTAGAACAACACTGCTCTTATGCTAAAACTCTCAGCCACATTAACTATAAAAAGGGCCAGGCCCAGATGGATGCCATGGTTGCCTTGATTCCATCATTCTCTGGGGATGGGCTAGAGCCTCACATTTTCTTAGGCACTAGGGTCTTCTACTCCCTCTAGAAAAAAAGAGCAAATATTTTGCCAGCCCTGGTGTGAGAATGCTTTGCCTCTGACTGGTGTTAAGGAGAGTTTAATGGGAAAGCCATTAACTTTTTCATGGGAAAGATGGAATTGGACAGCACCCTGTTTCTGCCTTCCAGTTTTGCTGGGATCCTGGCCGTGTCTGGAAAGAAGAATTCGATGAAGCCTGAGCCAGGCAACCCCAGCCCTGCCCCAGAGGCTGGTCAGCCAGCAGGCCTCAGTTTTACCTTGAGACACATGCTCCTCCTACTCATGTATTTGTGCTTTTGAACCCCAGGCCCACTGGGAAAACAAACCATATTATTCCAAAAGAGATGACCCCCCTCCCTCCCCACGCACACACACTAATTACTTCTACCACACATGGAGAAAAAGGAAACCACGCACAGGCCAGTACATGGAAATTCTCCAGGCAGCCTCTGACCACCATGTGCCAAGCCCTCAGATGTAGCTGTGGGGGGAGGAACGTTAGAGAAGGAAGGTACGTGTGCAGAATGAAGACATGTGAATATTCTGTTTTGATTTTTTCTGCACCAGACAGACCCTTGACTTTTCACAGACTTCCCAGCAGAAGAATTGGGTGGATGATAACATGGAAGAAGAATGTTCCACTGTGGCCAGTGTTGTTCCTGCAGAGAGCTGCCTGCGTGCTCGTGCAGGGGTAGTGGAGGGCCCCAGTTGGCTCACAAAGCGAGTGGGGAGGTCATGCTGATCCCTGGGAGCTGGGATGGAGTGACCTCTGTCTTTCAGGCCCCTGGGAGGATACAGCTCACACTGGCTCACATCCTGCCACAGGCTGTCACCTCAGATGGCCTCACCGAGGCAAGATGAACCACTAGTAAGTTAGCCACAGCCCGGCTACATAATACCCTCCATGTCTGCCTTCGAGGAGCACTGAGCCCTGACACTAGTGGGCTGTGATGATTACTAGGAAAGGCATAGTAGGAACAGCATTAAAAAAAAAAAAACCATGACAAGTTTTTGAGCCTTGCTCAAAAAGTCTATCTTCTAGCTGAGCATGGTGGCTCCTGTCTGTAATCCTAGTACTTGGGAGGCTGAGACAGGAGGATGTCAGGTTCAAGACCAGCCTTAGCAACTTAGTGAGACTCTCAGCAACCTAGCAGGACCCTGTTTCAAAACAAAAAATATAAAGGGTTGGGGGTATAGCTCAGAGGTAGAATGCCCCTGGGTTCAATCCTCAGCTCCACAAACAAACAGCCTATCTTCTAGCCAGGTGTAATGGCACATGCCTGTGATTCCAGTCATTGGGAGGCTGAGACAGGAGGATCGCAAGTTCAAGACTACCTCAGCAACTTAGTGAAGCCTTCCTCAACTTAGTGAGATCCTGTTTCAAAATAAAAAATAAAATAGGATTAGGGGTGTAGCTTGGAGGTAGAATGCCTATGGGTTCAACCTACAGTACCTCCTACCCCCAAAAAAGCATATCTTCTTAAGGGAAAAAAGCAAGAGAGCCTGACTATGGGAAGAAAAGATAAAATATTAGTGCCTCTGGGAAAACTTTCCTCTAAAGGAATACAATATTGCAGTGTGTTCTTGTGTCCTGGGAAGAGTTTCCATTCTAATACACAACCTATAGAATTATGAAATCCAAGCGTATGCACACATTTGACATGTATTCCTCATTCCTGTTTCATGTTACTAACAAATATATAACATTTAGGTCTAAGATATTGTCTCTTCACTATGAGTCTCTCTGCTTACATTTTAACTCTTCCAACATTAGTGCACTCTGTGCCTGACGCTGTGCCTATAGGAGAAAACTTGGAGTGCTGGTCCTGCATAAAAGGAAATTATTACAGACTATGGATGAAAGATGTTCCAGCCATTTTTTAAATTAGCAAGATACACAATTTCCATTTTTAGAAATTAGGGACAGCTGTGTCATTCACCCTGAAGAATAAAGGAGGAAAAAAGATATTGCCTGAACTAGTTGGCTTTTGAATATAGTGTTATATAAATATATTCAAGTGTATTTATTTCTAATTCTAAATAGAGTTTTTGTCTAGGATTGTGGGGCTATGGGAAATCATTTCCTAAAAAATAATATGTAAAATGGATAAAGTGGATTTCACACATTTTTTTTCCTAACAAAGGAAACTTTGTTTAAATGAAATTGCCCAGAAATCCAGTATGTAGAATGAGCATCAAGGGAGTAGCTTTACTGGAAGCAGAGGTTACAGGCCTTGAGCCCACCTCTCTTGCTGTCACATTTCCCTCATTGTGACACTGAGGGTTCTCAGGAGACAGCAGTTTAAGTAAGCAAATGAGTGAATGCCAAGTTGTCCACCATCATTAGCTATTAGGGAAATTAAAATAAAACCATAATGAGCTATCAGTGTACACCAATCAGAAAAGCTGAAATTAAAAAAAAAAGATACAATACCAAATACCAGCAAAGAAAAGGAGAAAGCAGGTCACTAGATCACTCAGGTGCTATTGTGGGAATGTACAATGGCACAGGCATTTTGAAAAACAGTTTGGCATTTCCTTAAAACACTAAACCTCCAACTGCTATGAAACCAGACAATTACACTCCTGGGCACTTGTCTCAAAGAAAGACAAGTCTATTTTTTTTCTTAGAAATGACAACTTTTACTCACACAGAAACATGTACAGAAATGTTCATCTAAGTTCTCTTTGTAATAGCCCCCAAATGGAAACAACCTAGATGTCTTTCAACAGATGTTTATACAAATGGTGCAACATCCATATGCCAGGATACTACGCAGCAATAAAAAGGAGCTGATTATTAATACAAGTAACAACCTGGATGAATCACCATCAAAGTATGCTGTGTGTGAATAAAGCCAATTCCAATAGGTTACATATTGCATTATGCCCTTTATAAAACACTCTTGAAATGACAAAATTATGGAAATGGAGAAAAGGTTCATGCTTGCCAGGGGTCAAGAATGCCAGAGGGAAGTGGATGTGGCCACAAAAGTATAACTAGAGGCATTCTCCTGGAGAGCAGAATGTCCTGTACCTTGTCTGGATCAACATCAATATCCTGGCAGTGATGTTGCACTATAGTTTTGCAAGATGTTGCTACTGGGGAAAACTAGGTAAAAGGCATATGGAAACTCTTTACAACTGCATGGAAATCTACAATTTTCTTAGAATAAAAAAAAATCACAAAAACCAATTTCTCTGAATCTTATCTCTGATCTAAATAACCCCAGACCATTAGGAGTTGGATGTCACTTGCCCATGGTTTTACCCTTGTCCTTCTGGAGGAACATGTTATTCTAGAGATAGCCAGGATGCTTCCTCACGCAAATTCCACACTGTAGATTAAGTGAAACTTTCTTTTTTCCAATCCAGTCCAAAATATTTACTTGACTTAACATTATGAATCAAAACAGGATTCAGTGCTGGAAATGAGCCTCCTTTTTTTAAGTTCAGACTTTCTCTGAACTGGGTGGGTATTTCAGTGATAAGATGGAGAAAGTAAGCAAGAGATAAATAATATCAATGAGAGATGATTGATTAGTTGGTTGATGGCATGTACCTAACTCAGTCCAAAAAAAATTTAGATTATAACCGTTAAAATATATGTTATTTGCAGCTGGGTATGGTGATGCATGCCAGTAATCCCAGTACTTAGGAAGTTCAGACAGGAAGATTGCATGCTCAAAGCCAGCCTGAGCAACTTAGTGAGACTCTCTTTTAAATTCAAAAGAAGAAAAATCAGGCTGGGGGTGGAACTTCGGGGTAGAATGCCCTTGGGTTCAAACCCTACTGCCATAAAAAAAAAAATGTGTGTGTGTGTGTGTATGTGTGTGTGTGCGTGTGTGTGTGTGTGTATGTGTGTGCTATTTGCTGTAGTAAACTGAATCATGGGCCTCAAAAAAGTCTATGTCCTAATCTCCAGGACTTGTAACATGTTGCTTTACATGGTAAAAGAAACTTTGCAGATATGATTAAGTTATGCATCTTGATGGGAAGATGATTCTAGATTATCCAGATGGGCCTGAGGTAATCATGAAGTATCTTGCAAAAAGAAAGAAGAAGGCAGAAAGAGGAGAAGGCAATTTGATAATAAACACAGTTAGGAATGATTGGGCCATACCAAAAGTAATACTGACAGCCTCTGGAAACTGGAAGATGCAAGGAATGGGTTTGCCCCTGAAGCCTTTGGAAGGAATTACCCCTGCTGACACTGTGATTTTAGCCCTGTGAAACTCATTTCAGACTGCTGACCTCTAGAACTGCAATGGAAGAATACGTGTGTGTTGTCTTGACTCTCTAAGCTTTTGCTAACTTGTTACAGCAGCAATAAGAAACTAATACATGAATGGTGAAGTTATTAAAGGAGGAAAAAATAGAAATAAGAAAAAGTAAGAGCTTGCTCCCATCTCTTTTTAATTTTATTGGTGTGTGTGTGTGTGTGTGTGTGTGTCTGTGTGTGTGTGTTGCTGGAGATTGAATGCAGGGCCATCATATCTCTCAGCTACACCCCCAGCCCTATTTTATTTTTTATTTTGGAAGTCTTGCTAAGTTGCTGAGGCTGGTTTCAAACCTGTAATCCTCCTGTCTCAGTCTCCCAAGTACTGGAATTACAAGTGTGCACAACCACACAGGGCTAATTTTATTGAAATATTAATTTGAAAGCAAGATTTACTTTTTATAAACTGGATATAGATTATACAGTTGAAAGCTTCCTCCCCCCCCAAAAAAAAAAATCAACTCCCATTGGAAGACACTGGATAATCACTAAAAATTAACTTTTTTGAAGCTTATATTGGAATCCTTTTTATAATTTTACTAAGCATTTCTATAATTTATCATAGCCTCAATAAGAGTTGAGCTCAATATTCTCCCTTTTGGTGTATTTCCATTTTGGAAAACCATGAGTGAAGTAAATTCATTAAAATTATTTAGAGCTTTGCATGCTTCTCTTCATTCTTCGCCAGCTTATGTTTCAGAGGTAGCTTTATTTGGATAAACTCTTCCTGGCATCAATTCCTTTACCATCAAGTCATCCCATTTATTAATTAAATAGAATTATGGAAATATATACAAATATACAGACATTAAAATATGCATACTTATACACACATACACACAAATAATAGCAGCTAAATTACTTCCCTTATTTATAGTAGATTTATGAGAACAGTGAAGATTCTGATTTTCAGGGTACAAAGCTTTTTTTTAATATGCTTTTATTGGTACATTATGGTCTCACATCATAATGTAAATCATGTTGACAATAACGTACATGCACACAGCACTTTGTGTCCCCTCTCCCCTACTTCCTCATCTCCCCCCCTTCCCATAAAGAAAGAGTACTGAGATTAACATTGGAATTTTCACATATGTACACAACAGTTGATGTTAGTATTTCCAATAATGAACCTCAGTCTTCTCCCTCTCCTTCCCTTAGAACACTTCCCTGGCTCCACTGAGGTTTTGCCTCCATCATCTGGAGTCCCTCTAGTATCCCAGTTACTCCCTAGCTTGCGCATATGAGAGAAAACATATGCCCCTTCACTTTCTGTGACTGACTAATCTCACTTAACATAATGTTCTCCAGGTCCTTCCATTTTCTTGCAAATGACATTATTTTATTCTTTTTTGTTGCTGAATAGAAATCCATTGTGTGTATTTCCCATAATTTTGTAATCCATTCGTCTATTGATGGACACCTGGATTGGTTCCATAATTTGGCTGTTGTGAATTGTGCTGCTATGAACATGGGTATGCATATATTACTGTAGTTCTCTGGTTTCAACCTCTTTAGAAAGATACTCAGGACATTGTTAGAGCATTTGCCTGTCATGTGTGAGGCCCTGAGTTGGATCACTAGCCCTGAAAAAAAAATGTTGATATCCAAAGAGGTAAATCCCAGAGCATGATCTCTATCATGTCCTAGAAAGACTCTTCAGGACGTTATTAAGCAGTGGTTTAACATTTCCAAAAAAGATGTGTGCTCCTCAGGAGTCACCCAAGTGGTTTCTACTATGACTAATTCAGGTGCAATAGGCATTCCTCTAACATAAGGACTTTGGAAAGTTATTTTTTCCTGATATATGCCACATCCCATAGGCTCCCACTGTCATAAGGCTGTTTTCAGAGAGTACCTACTAATATGTGAATGACTTAATTAGAAACAATGTTTTGTCAAGTATGTGGGTGTGTATATATGTATACATATATATGGCTTAAAAAACAATTACATTATATGGCTTAAAAAACCTATATTATGTATAACATATATAATGTAAATTATATATGTATATATTCTATATGTATATAATGTATATTACAATATATTTTTTAAAACTTATTCAATTTTACAAACTACAGCACCTAAGAGTATCTATCTCCTTGAGGTCAATCAGGCCAGCCTGATGGAATTCTTTCTAGAGCATCTACTGGATATTTCTAGGGAATGGGATCCTAGTCCCTTCTGGTTCAATCTATTCTGTAGACATTTCATTTACATAGAGATAAACTCTGCCTCTAGTTAACATTGACTCTTTGCTCATCCTTAAATAACAAATACAATCCTGTTCTTCTCTTCTAACACTTAAAGACAGCTGTTGGGCCCTCCTTCCAAAAATCTTCCCTTTTTCCCAAGTTTAAATCCATTTTTTTCTTCACTCTCTGTCACAGGATATTTTCCAGGCAAATATATCTATACTCACTTTCTTTGCTGCAGATTTTTTAAAATCATTTTTTAAAATATATTAATCTGAATAGGTTAGGTATGGTGGTGCACACCTGTAACGCCAATACTTGGGAGGCTGAAACAGGAGAAATTGCAGGTTTGAAGACAACCTCAGCAACATAGTCTCTCAGCAACCTAGGAAGACACTGTTTCAAAACAGAGGGCATAGCTCAGAGGTAGAATGCCCCTGGGTTCAATTCTCAATAATACACACACAAACACAAATGTATTATCAGAATAGAACAAATACACCAGTTGCCATCTGGGCAAAAGAGGTTACACTAGTTATAAAGTTAATGTTGTATTTTAATCCATATGGCATGAAATCTCATTAGCTTCATTGAAATGATTTAAAACTAAACTTTGTGTGTCTTTTTCCAAGTCATTAAGAGAATATGTCATATAGAAAATAATGTATCACAAGGTTGAGTCCTGTGATACACTAATGAGATATCCTTCCAAGCAGGCACTTAGGGTATTGTATTGGTTCAGTCAGCTGTGACTCTGCCTAATGGTTGCTAGGAGTGGTGATTCTCCACACTCTTCAAAAGGCCCCCATAGGAGACTTTCCACTGTGCCAATGACGCTTCTTGTAGGTATGACATTCCCCACATGTCACAAATCCATACTGAGGATCATTGGGCCAAAACATTTAGAAATGAAGGTATCGCCAGGAGTCAGTTCAGCCACCATCTGCTTAAAAATAAGTTCTTGATTTTTCGAGGACAAGGAATTATCTTTTGGGCTTTGCCTTTTGGAAATCTGAATGATAAGTAGGTATTTCCACATTCCTAACACCCACTATCCTCCAGTATTTTTAAGGTGATACACAGCAGTTATGAATGCATCTCTGTATTTTCTCATCACTGTGAGATAAGCTCATCAGAACTTGGGGATTTACACTAAACCAGTAATGACTAGAATCCAGAAAGACTTCTCTGACTGACAGTGACCTGGTATACAACTAGTGGGGGCAACTGGTGGGGATCTCCAGACCCTTTCAGATAGAGCAGGAACAGCTCTGTGGCCAGCGTTTGTTTGTTTGTTTGTTTGTTTGTTTGTTTGTTTTGGTACTGGGGGTCGAACCCAGAGGCATTCTACCTCCCAGCTACACCCTCAGCCTTATTTTATTTCATATTTTGAAACAGGGTCTTAGGAAGTTGAGGAGGACCTCACTAAGTTGCTGAGGCTGGCTTCAAACCTGCAATCCTCTTGTCTCAGTCTCCCAAGTACTGGGGTTCCAAGTATGTGCCACCAGGCCCAGCGTTTGGTCAGCTTTTGGTTCCTTCTCATTTTATGAAGCAGCCTCTGTGTTCAGTGGCTTCATGGTACAAAGGGCTTTCCAGTAAGTGGAGGAAGATCCATTTGTAGTTATGCCATCTGTATATTAAAATAGTTAACTTTGTTGGGGTTACGATGCTGAGAATAATTCTATTTCTATATAATATGTATCTGTTTACTTGCTTAATACCATTCAGAATGCCACTTAGGCCATTCCTGGAATTTGTCACAATATGAAAATAATTACTGGCTTTTAAAATGTTGTAGGCCTTATGTCTAGAGAAGAATGTAGTGCTTCTCCAGTAAGAGTTTCTCCCTTTTCCTTTGTACAGCTTAGTACTGGGTGAGGTTGACTTCACCCCCAGTTTCATGGGTGCACTTGGATTAGTCTAAACTCTATTTGCCAGATAGATTGATTAGGGAGGACATATGACTTCATAAGCTATCTTCTTCCTTTGACTGCTATTACCCATAAACCAAGAAGATAACCAACTTGAAGATAAATTCTACACGTAACCAAGGCCAGAATAAAACACACACACACACACACACACACACACACACACACACACACACACACACACCAAGGAACAGGGTACTGAATTGAACTGAATCTGAAATTCACACTACTGTGGGACCAGCCTCTTTCAACCAGTTTCATAGGAGAATTTAGCTCTCATTGCCCTAACACACACATTGTATGTAATATACTAACTTCCCTACTCTGAATCTTCAATAGTATTATATGCTAGCCTTCGGAGAATTGAAAAATAGCCACTTTCTGTGTTCTATGGTTCAGATAAGAAACTGGTCACAAAAGCAGTTTGACTTTCTAGTTGAGTAGGCTCATAAACTATCTTTATTTTTTAAGCTAGTTTGAGTTTGAGATATCTATTTTTTGAAGCTGAAAGCATCCTGAGTGGTGTAGAGACCAACATCCTTTTGGAGACATGCTTCTTTCTTGTCCTCCATTGGTTCAATTGTAAGTTCAACAAAATTACTAGAAGATCTGGCTCAGCAGGTTATCTGCTGAATCTGTTATCTTTTGATTCATTTCTCAGGCATTCAAAAGATGCTAAACAATGATAAGAGGGTCAATCCATCAGTAAATATAACAAGTATAAATAAATGTGTAACTAACAACAGAGACTGAAAATATGTGAAGGAGAAACTGGCAGAATTGAAGGGAGAAATCGAAAATTTGATAATAAAAGATTATATACCATCACCACTATTAGCTACCATTTATCCCAGGAATGCAAGGTTAGACTGACATTTGAAAATCAACTAAGCATATTACTAGATGATAGGGCAAAAGTCATATGATCACCTCAATAGATTTGACATTATGCAGAACCTCTTAATGATAAAAACATGTGACCAACTAGAAAAAGAAGAGAACTAGTACAATGTGAAGAAAGGCATTTACTAAAAACCCAGAGCTAATACTTACTGGGGAAAGCTTGTATAGTTTCCTTCTAAAAACAGGAATAAGACAGGGATGTCCACTCTCACTTCTATTCAGATGAAGGAAAAGAGAGAACCCATTGCCAGGAGACATGTACTCCAAAACTGTTGAGGGAAGTTCAAGTTCTCTCTGAATATCTATTGCATCCTTGATCCCATTCTGGGAATTGGGACTACAGCAATAAATAAAAGCCCCCTGGAAAAAGTAAGAATGAAAGAATGAAAGAAAGAAAGAAAGAAAGAAAGAAAGAAAGAAAGAAAGAAAGAAAGAAAGAAAAAAGGATCTGCAAAATGGAGGAAAATAGTTACAATATAGATATCTGAGAGGCTCTTATATCCAAAATATATAAAGAATTCTTACAAGTCAACAATAAAATGACAAATAGTCCAGTTTAAAAATGGGCCAAGGCTTGAAATGCACATTTCTCCAAAGAAGATATACAAGTGGGCAACATTCACATAAAAAGATATTCAACATCACTGATTATTAGGGACATGCAAGTCAGACCACAATGAGATACTACTTCCCACCTATTACAGTGGCTAATATTAAAAACAAATGATAAGCATAACAAATGTTGGTGAAGATGCAGAACTCCTTATATATTGCTGTTGGAAATGCCAAATGGTGCAGCTTCGTTAGAAAACTACTTGGCAGTTCTTCAAAATGTTAAACCTATAGTTACCATATGGCTCAGAAATTTCTCTCCTAGGTATACACTCAAGAGAAATGAAAACAAATGTCCACACAAAACTTATGCACAAGGCTGGGGGTATATGGTTCAGTGGTCTTATGCCAGCCTAGCTTCATAAAAACACTATTCCTACTAGCTAAAAGTGGAAACAATTCAAATGCCCATTAGCTAAAGAATGTATCTATACAATGGAAGATTATTCAGCAATGAAAGGATGAAGATATATTCTGTAACAAGGATGAACCTCAAAAGCATCATGCAAGTAGGGTGTGGTAGCACACGCTTGTAATCCCAGTACTTGGGAGGCTGAGACTGGAGGATCCGGGTTCGTGGCCAGCCTCAGCTACTTAGTGAGGCCCTTTGCAACTTAGTGAGACCCTGTTTCAAAATAAAGAATAAAAAATAGGACTGGGTGTGTAGCTCAGATCATAGATAGAATGTCCCTGGTTCCAATTCTCAGTACAAAAAAAAAAAAAAAATCATGCGGAGTGAAAGAAGTCAGATGCAAAAGACCACATATTGTATTCTTCCATTTATGTGAAATGTCCAAAATAGGCCAGTTCAAAGAGACAGAAAACAGATTGGTGTTTGCCAGGAGCTAGGAGGAGAAGGGAATGGAGACCCTCTGTAAATGAGTACTGGGATTCTTTTTAGAGTGTATGTCATGGTGATGGTTGCACAATTCTGTAAATATAATAAAACCATTGAACTTTTATATACGTTTAAAGGATAAACAGTATGGTATGTGAATGATATCTTGAAGCTATTACAAAAAACAAAGATACTAAACAGTTTTTACAATTTTGCTCTATCATTTACTAGGTCTCAGGCCTCATTAACATCCATGGGGCTGTGAAAGGAACTTTTAAAGTCATCTAATAAGCCAGGCATGGCTGTAATCCCAGTACTTGGGAGGATGAGACAGGAGGATCACAGGTTCAAGGCCAGTCTCAGCAACTTAGCAAGCTCCTCAGGAACTTAGTGAGGCCTATTTCAAAATTAAATTAAACTAAATAGGGCTTGGGGTGTTAGGGGTATGGCTCAGAAGTAGAATGTCCCTGGATTCATTTCCTGATGTAAAAAAAAAAAAAAAAAGACATCTAATATATAACCTTCCATTTAGAGAAGTGAAATTTCAACAAAATAATGAACTTTAAAACTTGTAATATTAGACAAATTAAGCCAAACCACTGAAAGCATGAAGTTAAAAAATAACCTTAGGTTTAAAAATGTGTTTCAGAACTACAAAGTTTGGCTTTAAATTTTTTGATAAATTAAAAACATGGAAAAGTGAAAGCTTGTCATCACTGGTGTTTATTTCATTAACTTCAAATGTTATAAAAAAAAACTAAAGCAGTTTGTTTTATTTGGCTGAACATATACTAATTACTTAAAAATAAAGCAGTCATAAAAATAGCATGGTTAGAATACCTAGTCAGTGATTTAGAACTAATTGTCAAATATTATTCTGTTGCTCAATCTTTTGTGTGTGTGTGTGGTACTGGGGATTGAACCCGGGGCATTCTACCTCCAAGCTACACCCCCAGTTCTGTTTTATTCTTTATTTTGAAACAGGGTCTCACTAAGTTGCGGAATGCCTCACTAAGTAGCTGAGGCTGGCTGCGAATCCGGATCCTCCAGTCTCAGCCTCCCAAGTACTGGGATTACAAGCGTGCGCCACCACACCTGGCTCTGTTGCTCAATCTTTACATTTGCTTTACTGAAGTTTTCTATATTAGTTAACATTAGTTAACATAACATAACATAATGCATAGTTCTATCCTATTTTTGACAAATTAAGTCACAAACATGTATTTTCCAAGTATCTTAAGTGTAGTTAATAGGAATACTCTTATGTCATATTTTCTAGGAAAAATATATAGAAAGAGATTTGTATATAGGGAGTTTATTGTGGAATAGCTTCAGGAATAAAATTGAGAAGTTAAAGAAGCAATATTGGGCAAAAAGAAAATTGAACTGTGATGAAATTGCAACAAACAAAACCTGGGTGAATCCCACTGGGAGATGAGATGATCTTTCTGAGTTTTCCAAAGGACAGCCAGAGGGCCTGGTTCTTGCACTCCCACGCCGACCTGTCGTTGAATGTGACTTCTCCTGGGGAGTAAGCAGAAACGTGGATGAAGAAATTTCTTTCATCTGTGGGCAATTCTTGGGGAGGGATTTGCTATGAGCTGTCAAAAACAATTCTAACAGTTGGGGAAACGGGCGTCTTGGTCCTAAAAGGAGAATCAGGACAGGACATCACAATGTCCAGCACAGTACACCTCGCAGTGTTTGGATCTACTTGCTTTGTACAGAACATTCATACTGGCTACGTCTAGCTCCTTCTGGTTGGTCTCTTTTCCTAGGGAAACTGACAAGAGTACAGTGAGCGAGATGAAGTATAGTCACCACTACTGCAGCTCATCTCAGGGCTGTAAGGAATATTCAACATCTCCTTTCACTATTATCCATTCTGAATTCTGCTCACCCTTGGTCTAGGTGGCTTACATGGAGGGGGGGGGGGCGACCCATACCTCAAGGTTGTGCAATCTAAACCCATGCTCTGTGGCTTCTTGGGGCCAAGGTGCTACATTGTTTCCTACTCTCGGAATTGAAGCTGGGTGAAGTGGCCCATGCCTATAATCCCAGTACTTGGGAGGCAGAGACAGGAGAATCACAAGTTCAAGGCCAGCCTCAGCAATTTAGCGAGACTCTGTTTCAAAATGTTAAAAAAGGACTGAGGGTATGGCACAGAGGTAGAATGCCCCCGAGTTCAATCACCAGTCCCAAACAACAACAACAACAACAACAAAAATTAGGAGACTGACCCAGCAGGTGATATGGAGCTAGCCTATTCTTTCCTTCCCTGTTCTATAACAGCGAACCCTCCACCAGAAGAGTCTGCTTGTTAGAAATGCAGTCCAAAGGCTGGCTTGGTCTCCACATCTGGGGAAGCCAGCACTTAAGCATGCACACTACCCTTCTGCTTTGTGTGTCTTGCAGTTTAACTCTTGATCTCTCAATGTACACATCTCTCAACGTAAACATTCACATTTCTTTCAAACTGTACCCTCTACACCTTTCCAGCATAGTGCTGACAAGTGGAACACCAACATAGAATTTTAGAAATGTCGAGAAGTCCTTCAAAAGCGGAGAATTGTGTGCAAGAGGCATGTCCTCTTCCCTTGTCTCGTGTTAGCTCTCTTCTTTGAGGAAGAAGTTGGTCATGTTGTTTCCTCCAAAGGAGTAGCTTAATTTTGAATGGATCAGAAGGGAAACTGTCAGGGGCTGGAAGGCTGGTCAGAGTTGGAATTCACACTTTGAGGAAACTCCTGCTCAGCAGCCACAGAGATAATGCAAAAACAGGTTCTATCTGTTATCCTGCTGAGGCCCTTACCTAAAAAGGACATGGTCAACCTTGACCAATCATGCAAGCCCACACAGGCTTACCTGACCCCCCTGACCCCACCCCTCACCTCTAGCTACTTAAGCAGCCCTTCTTTAATAAAAATTGAGGCTTGATCAGAATCCTGTCTTGCCTCCATTCTTTCTCGTCCCTTGTTTGTTTCATTCCCTTAGGATTAGTCCTCGGTCTCCCGTTCCCAACCCCCGCTGGCCGGGGCAGGAAACTACATTCCATGTTAACTATATGCGAGTTTTCTTGTGATTAGAGTGGATATTTACTCAGCCAAGATGCAGCAGAAAAATACATTTGGAGGTGTAAAGCCAGTGTCTATGTCTATGATGTTACATATTTTGACTATCACACCTTCAGTTTGATCATTTAAATGTAAATCATAGACACACCAAGTTGATTAGTTTTTCTGGCACCAAAAAGACAGAACCAATCTGGAAACTATTTAGAAATTATTTGACAGCATTAACCTCAAGTTCACCTCTGTTACTGACTTAAATGCTTTGGTAGACAAGAGTGGGTTTTTGTTTTTGTTTTTTTAAAGACAGGCTGTTGGGTTATCAATTCCTTGCTAAATCAAACTTCCTATGTTTAATTTCAGATTATTTTCATCTTGTATCTATTCCAGTTATTGGTGTGAAATAAAATGCACTTTTGACTCTGACTTTTGTTTTCAGGAAAATTTTGACAAATGGGCCAATCAAGTAGACTATATGGAAATGAACACATACCTTTTTATCAGTCCTTAAAAATATGTAGACATGCAGTAATGCGAAAACATCACCTCGTTTATGAAAGCAAAAGAACAAAGTTAAGCTGGAAAATATTTTTAACAATTATATATTTTAATATTCTAGGGTAATTTATTTCTACTTATTTAGGTTTATGGATAAAACTTATGGTATATGAGAGGAATGGTGTGACAATAGAATAAAATAAGAATTTACCTGCAACTTAATTTACTATATTTAATTCATGTTGTGTTTCTCTCAAAGTATATACTCCCCAGAATAAAACATCTGTTCTGCTGTTTCCTCTAAGGAAGGTCTGAAGCCCTGGTATATAGATGCTCAATAGGTAACTCTTGTCAAATTCATGAATGTGCAAAGTTTTTATTGCTCATCTGATACTCCATACTGCAGCCAACGTCTCTCTCTCTCTCCTTCTTCCCTTCTTTTTGTTATTCTCTTTCTCCTCTTCTTTAGTCTATTTTTCCTGTTCTTTTGTCTGTCTCTTAATCTGTCTTTGGTTTCCTCTGCTCTTCCCTCTTTCCCCCTCTTCTCCCTTTTAGGTAGGTCATGGTAGAAGTTTAGAAGACACTTACTAGAGAATATTCAGTAGCAAGAAGACAGTATAAGGTTTGCACATGATTACATGTTCTATATCTCATTTTTATACCTTTTCATCAAATTCAGAAAACCATGAACTTAGAAGAGTTTGCTTAATATTTAAAAAGGGTATGGGCTGGGATGTAGCTCAGAGGTAAAGCACTCACTTTGCAAGCGCAACACCCTGAGTTCAATCCCCAGTGCCAAAAAGATGGGAAAAAAAATAGTCAAGCTAAAAAAGAAAAAAAAATTTGCTGGGTATCGTGGCACATGCTTGTATCCCAGCATTTGGGAGACTGAGACTGGAGGATCCAGGTTTGCAGTCAGCCTCAGCTACCTAGTGAAGCACTCTGCAACTTAGTGAGACCCTGTTTCAAAATAAAGATAAAAAATAGGGCTGGGGGTATAGCTTGGAGGTAGAATGTCCCTAAGTTCAATCCCCAGTACCGAAAAAATAAAATAAAAAGGGTGTTAGCCAAGCATAGTGGCACACGCTTGTAATCCCAGTACTTGGGAGGCTGAGACCGGAGGATCCAGGTTGGAGGTCTGCCTCAGCAACTCAGTGAGGTCCTCAGCAACTTAGTAAGACCCTGTTTCAAAATAAAGAATAAAAACCAGGGCTGGGGGTGTAGCTCAGAGGTAGAATGCCCCTGGGTTCAGCCCCCAGTACCAAAAAGTAAAAATAAAAAATAAAAATAAAAAAGTGTTATCCTGTTGCAAGGTGTCTTGTGTAATCAAGACAAGGAATCCACACTGAAAACATTGTCATCCTGCCCTTGCCTAGTTGTGCACGATTTCTAAGAGAATTTGAAAATTCCCATTTCCCAGACAGTCTGTGTGCCAGATGATCTGTCTACACTAGTGTTGATATAAGACTGTAAGACTAACTTCCCATTCCAAAGATAGAATTGGGGGAACTTTCTCTTTCCTCTAAAGGGCTGGGTTTGCATGCAAGTTAGGAGCAATAGAAACAAACTTTAATGCAATCTCCTGGAGGAAGAACCCAGGAGGAAGAGAGGAGAGGCTCCCCTGAGAGAAGGGGCCTAAGAGGTTGTAGTTTTCACCACAGGGCAGAGGGGTAGGGGTGGGGTTATTCAGGCAGAGTGAGCACCCCTAAGGGGACCAGGTTCTTCAGTGAGTCTTATTGTGCTCATGGTCACTTGCCTTAGGCTGCCTGGAGAGATGGCCAGTAGGTCTAACCTACTAGTGAGGCCAACAAGTGTAGTCCTGACCTTTATTAAGTGTAACCAGACATTCAGGAACTGGTTGCCTAGGTTCATAGAAATGATTAAAAAATATATTACAGGCCGGGCTTGGTGGTGCACACTTGTAATCCCAGTACTTGGGAGGCTGAGATGGAGGACCTGGGTTTGTGGCCAGCCTCAGCTACTTAGTGAGGCTCTCTGCAACTTAGTGAGACCCTGTTTCAAACTAAAGAATAAAAAATATGGCTAGGGGTATAGCTAGGAGGCAGAATGCCCCTGGGTTCAATACCCAGTACCACACACACACACACACACACACACACAAATATGATATATATATTTTACAGGAGGCCTATTTCACTTCTACATTTCAAATATAATATTGATGGTTAAATTCAAGCTGACTGGAAAAACAGAATCATCCAGCAGCACAGCAGTTGATAAGGACAAGAAAGCATGCTAAGAGATAGAAATTATTCTTTGGGGAACTCCCAGACAGTACTGCATTCTCTATTCATCTCATTCTGCCTCCTCCTCACTCTCATACTCCCAAACCTCCAACCCACCTGCCTCCTTCCCCATCCACCACTACTGTGGGGTCTTAACCCTGTTCTGTTGTTTAACTGGACAAGGGGTGTGTGTGTGTGTGTGTGTGTATGCATACATACATACACCAGGGGCATTCTACCTCTGAGCCACACCTCCGGCCCTTTTTTTATTTTTTGTTCTTGAAACAGGGTTTTACTAGGTTGCTGATTCTTGCTACGTTGCTGAAGTTGGTCTTAAACCTGTGATCCTCTTGTCTCAGCCTCCCAAGTACTGGGATTACAGATGCTCAGCACAATGCCCAGCTGGACAAGTAATCTTGAACAAGTTATTTTGTTGAGTATCAGTTTCTTCATGTTCAGCTCCCAGATATGAAATAAGGGGAATAATCCAAATAGAGACAGAATGGGAGCACCCGTTAGATGCGGGTTACATGTGAAATTCTACTCTCTAAATTGAGCAGGGTGGCACATGCTTTTAATCACATTATTTGGGAGGCTGAGACAGGAGGATCTCAGGTTTGCGGCCAGCCTCAGCTACTTAGTGAGGCCCTCTGCAACTTAGTGAGACCCCTGTCTCAATATAAAAGATAAAATAGGGCTGAGGGTGTATCAGGTGCAATGCCCCTGGGCTCCATCACCAGCACTACAAAACAAACAAACACATAAATATATAAATAAATATAATTCTACTCTCTAAATAAGAATAAAGTTTATAAAACTAAAACTCTCCAGCTGCAAACCCAATTCTATTTTCCAAATAGAAGAAATTTGCTTTATTTGTCAATTGCTTTGAAGTATTTCATCCACACATCATCTGTTATGAAATAAGTGATTTAAATGCAAATATAACTGAACATTTAGAGTACAAAAGTTATATTTATTTTCAGTTCATCTTAAGTTAAATCGTAGATCATCTCAGCTTTGCATAGTACTAAAATGACACATTACTTTTTATATAATAATGATAGTTAAACTGTCATCAATAAGAATGTCAAAACCAGGGCCTGGTGGCACACACTTATAATCCCAATACTTGGGAGCCTGAGACAAGAGGATCATAGGTTCGAGGACAGTCTCAGTAATTTAGAGACCCTCAGCAACTTAACAACTCCCTGTTTCAAAATTAAAAATAAAAAATTAAAAAGATCTGAGGGTGTAGCTTGGAGATACAATGCCCTCTATCCTCAGTACCAATAAATGAATAAGTAAGTAAGTAAATAAATAAATAAATAAAGTCAGAGCAATTAAAGATTATGAAAGCTTAATTCACTTTGATGCCCTGTTTTTCGAAGTGGTCGCCATGTTTCCCTACTATAAAAATTGTTGCACTTGTTCATAGAGCCTCCTTGTGGGGAATTAGCAGCATTTCAGGCTTTCAAATCACAACTAAAATGCTATGTTTATTTTTTTCCTCCTTCACAATGAAATGATATGCAGTATGTTATTTTTTTAAAAAATGTACTTGCCTGTGGACACAGACATCCAGAAATCAGTAGGAACTTAACAAATTTAGGATTACAAAACCAGGACAGAGCAAACTGCGTGTTATCTCTCCCTTGGCTTAGTTGTCATCCTCATAACTGAAGACAAAGCAAAGCAGTGTTTTGTTTTTTCATTCAAATTGATTGTTATGTTCTTTGGAAAGATAACAAGAAGTTGATTCACAATTGAATTTACTTTTAAGCTTCCCCATGTAGTGAGATCCTTGAACATATTAAATTAGGAAGATGAGTTGTTCTTTTTTCCTTAATCTAGTGGAGTTATTTCTCTAATGAGAGAGAATATGTTCCTTTGAGAAGAATGGTAGTCTTATTCAACAAAGCCCAGTGCTTTGGGAGACAGGTGCTAGACATTCAGATGAGCCAGCTCAATTCGTCAGTGAACTTGATCTCAAATATTAGAGTCTAGTGGTTTGTGCTTTCTTAACCAATGATACAGAGAACCCCAGCTGAGGATTCAAGACTGAGAGAATAGTGATACGAAACGATGTCCTCTACATCTCCACTTGTATGGGCAAAACAGAACATTGGATGCAAAAATATCTGAATTCAAGAAGGAAGGCTAACATAGTATTATTAAAAATAAAAAGATAGCCGGGCGTGGTGGCGCACGCTTGTAATCCCAGCATTCGGGAGGCTGAGACCGGAGGATCCGGGTTCGTGGCCAGCCTCAGCTACCTAGTGAGGCACTCGCAACTTAGTGAGACCCTGTTTCAAAATAAAGAATAAAAATAGGGCTGGGGGTGTAGCTCGGAGGTAGAATGCCCTGAGTTCAATTCCCAGTACCGCAA
>PVLC010012999.1:0-42779 GCA_004027655.1 Graphiurus murinus | reverse complement strand
ATTACATTGATTCCATAGATGGCTTTGGATATCATGGATATTTCAATCCTGTTTATTCTTCCAATTTATAAGTATAGGATATCTTTCCATTTATTTGTGTCTTCTTCAACTTCTTCTGTCAATGTATTATAGTTTTCAAGGACACTGAAATTTAAATGTCATCAGTTTTCAAGTGTCACAAAGTATTATTATTTTTTTTTAATTTTCTTTCAAAGCTTTATAAAGCAAAGGATATTCTTTGGCATAAAAACAGGCTTATCATGAAAATAGTTTTTGATCTTGTACCTTATTATGCATTTAGAAACTTTAATTATTAGTAAAATTACTTCATATATATGTATATATACATATATATGCACTTTCAAAAATATGGTACATATAATTTTATAGAAGTATTCCTCCTTGGAGTTTCAAGTGAGGTACTCTGTAAGTAACTTTGAAATGATTTTAAAAAAGGAAGGTAAGTTGACAAAAGATAAAATAGACTACTTCTAAAAGTCGGAATTTTCCTGACACTGGAATTACTTAAATGTAGGGGATATTTTAGACAAGGATTTTTTGAGAGAGAAATTAAAACACTAGAAATGTGATTTAATTAAATGTATAATAACTTCCTTCTAAAATTTAAACACATATTTTTTGCTTTCTTATATGTTACCTTAATGTTAATTTAAATCTGGGGTGAGGAAATTATAAGTATCTCAAGGGGTATAGCTTCTGACTTCTATCCTAAATATAGTTTAATAATATATAAAATCATCAATTCATTGAAGAGCTTCAGTAAGAACTTCAAATCTGATTGACTACATTCCTTTCCATATTGGTGGTAGAATACTGTAGTATTTTAATACAAAGTAATGGGATTGTGAAAGTAAATTGGTATCATTCCTCCCTTTAGGTATCAATGTACTAATAAAGAATAATCTTCAATGTATCTGAACACATACCCAGTGATTTGATATAAGTAGATAATTAATATTTTGAACTGTATTTTTATTAAAGACTCCTCCAAAGTTTCCATCCTCTTTGCCAATTCCTTTCATGCTCTTCAGCTGAGTTATAACCACAGAATGTGTGATGCAATTACAATGAGTTTACATTTCTTTCTTTAATAAATTGGTCTCAATCACTAATGGATTTTTTATACTGATTGAATTTGTGTGTTGAATTGGTTTAAATTGCCCAACCATATTTCAAGGTTAAATACAAAAGTATGTCAAGCTATTAAATTTGTGTTGCTGTTGTTTGAATGATGTGGGTAGTTGAAGCTGGAGCAGGAGATCCAATTAATTTCTGTTGTTGCCCTAGCTCAGCTTTCCTTTATGTATAATATATCTATGACATTTGCCCTCATTCCAAGAGAAGATGAGGAAAGCTCATCAGAATGAATGACCAGTCCTCATTAAACTGATGACTTTTAGGGAGACTTCCTTTGATATCCATGAATTGAAACATTACCTTTCTGGAGAATGAGTTAAGCAATGAGAAATCCATAACTGAATGCACACCAACCAGAATCTATCAAATCAATCTAACAATTTCAAGGACAGAAAGGAGATAACTAGAGAATATTTTCCAGCTTCTGATAGAGAAATCAATGTGTCTTAGCTACAGTTTGGCCTCTGTGTGAAGAGCCATTTCTTCTAATAGATGGTTTGCTTTCAAAAATCTACATGGTGTGCAAATTGATAACTTTGTTCTGGAATCTAGGAAAAGTTTGTACTTTTTAGAACATAAATCCAATCCTATGCAAATGTCTTTTGGGACTTGATCATATGTTTCTTCTGTAATCTCTCCAGAGGGTAAATTTTCAGTTGCAAAGCAACAATAATCCTTAAAGCTTTTATGAAAACTTAGGGGTGAGTCAGGACAAAAAAAAAACCTTTTTGAACAAACCCCAAGGGAATATATGTAGGCCACATCCATCATTCTCAGTGTCTTTCTTATTACACATAAATTTATCTTCAAGATGGGGAGGAACAGCTGATATTGATTTTATCTGTCTGGGGATAGAGCTTCAGAACAGGTCAAATGTAGTACTTCATATTTCCTTGTTGCTAGTCTGGGAATACAATGGTAGACCTAACTAGGGGACACATATATAGTTTATTCTAATTGATATTTTTAAAATACTATTACTGGTACATTGCAATTGTACATTATAATTAGTTTCAGAGAGGTAAAAATATACATGCATATAGAACCTGTTGTGTTCCCTTCCAGATCCCACCCTCCTCCCTCCTTCCCATATATATTATTGAGATTGGTATTGATAACTTCATGTATATACTTAGCACTATTTGGACTGTTTCCTTCATTACTACTTATATTTGTGGTTATCAATCAAATTTAAAACCAAGCTCTTATTTTTAATACATGATATTTTTCAAATAAATTTCTTTTTGAATCATGTTTTGTGGTTACAAAATTAGCACACACACACACACACATACATATACATGAACACACACTCTAGCGATTTTAGAAAATACGGACACCAGCCACTTATAAAAGAACCACTTGCAGTTCTACTACCCAGAGATAACTATTGTTTATTTTTAAAGTATATGCCATTCCAATATTTTTTCATCTTTTTGCTTAATTTATTCACTTATCATATAAAATCCCTAAAACATAGCAGGTACCACTTTGTTATCTGAGAATACAATGATGAATAACAGTGACACTGTTTATTTCACTCATAAAATTTATCATTTAGTATGAAAGAAAAACTAATGCAAAATAACCTTCTTTGTGCTTTTATAGAATGAAAAAGAACCTAAGAGTTCTTAGGGGAAAAAAACAGCCCACAGTTTGGATACACAAGGGAAGGCTTTATAGAAGAAATATTATTTAAGTTTAGGCCTAAGACTACATAACAGTCAGTCAGGCAAAGAGGGAGAAAGACATTGGAAAGGCATGGACCCAGAGGAAGGGCTCAGGTTAAAGGTCTGGTGAATGTTCTAGGAAATAAATAGCATTTTATTATAGCCTTAGAGAGTGAACAGGACTTTTAATAAAAGTGGAACTAGGACAGTTACAGTGGTCATTATGTAGTGATCCATGGAAGTAATGGATATTAATTAAGCTAATGGACAAGATACCATACATAGAGACCCTATATATGCATTGCAAAAAAAAAAAAAAAAAGATGAAAATTGAAATTTTCCTCATGTAAATGTGCAGAGAAATGGGAGTTTCCCACTGTACATGGGAAGTTCTGTTCTACCAGATCATCCAGAGTCCAGGCTCTTTCTTTCCTATGGACTGCCCATTCCACAGAATTGCTTATGTGGTCACATGATCCAAGTTAGGTCATCTGCACTGCATCAGGTTTTAAAACTAGAGGAAAACACATTATTTCCTTTTGAGAAGATGGCATGAAAGTATATGAAATTGCATACATTTGGTGGTTGATAATTTGGTTACATGACTATTTGGGGAAATGTTATCTGCAGTTAGGTGACCAAATGCATGTTTATTTAAATTTTGGAAGGGAAAATCTGTACTAAAGAGAAAAAAATGGCAGAATATTTGCCTCACCATCATACGGAGACTGAATTGTATGTTAAGAATCATAAAAGCCCTCTGAAAATTTTTAACAAAGGAATATTATTATAAGATAGGAACTGCAGAATATAACTTTGACTATGAAGTAGAGGAAAAATTAGTCAAGCAAGTATAGAAAAAAAAAAGAATTACCAAGGCTATTTTGAAAGTTCAGGCAAGAGGCAAAGTCATCATGGGCTAGTATAGAAACAGAGGCGTTATGATAACAAGAGCAGTTAATTTATAAAGCAAAATAAATTATCCATATGGTAGAATTATAGTACTGGATGCACAGTTTAATATATAAGATGATAACAAAGGAGATTCTAGCCATTCACTGATAATACCCATTTTACCTCATTTTGGAGACGAATATAACATCTAGTGGCTAAGAATAACAACTCTTTATTTAGCTCTTGATTATGTGTGTCAGTTGGACAGGGCTTGGTAGAGTTGTATCTTGCTGGTCTCAGCTGGACTCATGCATCTTAAGCCATCTGTGGGTCAGCTAGGATTCTGGGACTGACTGCTTATGAACCTGGCATGACAAGGGCACCTTGGCCCAAATTCTCCCATCAGCAAGGAGGTTAGCTTAGGCTTATTAATATGGTGCCAGCAGATTCCAAGAAAAGAGAAAAAGAGTAAAAAAAGCATTCCTATGTACAAACAACTTTAAAATCTCTGTTTATGTTCTTCATGTTTGAGTCTCATTGAATGCATTCCTTGTAATCTCATTGTCTTGTACAATTATGATGTACCAATAAAATATTTTTAAAAACATCATGAGGCAAAACATACGATCAAGCCTAAGGCAGTATAGATGAGAGCTGTAAAGATGTTGGAGGCCATTATTGGGATAAATTGTTACTTTGATACAGAAAAGTATGAACACAGTGCAGTAGAGGAATTACACTGGACTTGAATTTTGAGAGATCATGGAGTTTCTTCCACACACATCTGTATAATTGTTAGTACGACTACAGTTCCCTGGGATTAATTTATTGCATCCATAGAGATTGAACTTGATAAACCTCAATGTCATCTTCTTCTCGAAGATTTATGATAGAAATTTATCACCATTTTGTTTCCAGCTGTATAAGCAAAAGCCCATTTTAAGTTTCAGACTGTCATATATGTATGGTTTCTTTCAACCATGAGAGAAAAAAAAAATGCATAAGCTGAAGCCTTCATTCTGTTGCATTTTCCCATTCTGTTGACCTGTAATTCCAGAATTTGGCACTGATTTTCTAGTTCTGACATGTTGTATGTTAGTGATTGTTCACAGAAATTAGTTTATCAGTATTCATCAGCACATAAGTGATCCAATTTTGTGTTACTTTCAATTGAAGAAAATTGTATGAGTGACAGTGTTGAAATATATGTTCCTTATTTTTCAGGATGATGTAGAAATCATATAAAACAGAAGTGTTTTCTAGGTTATACTTAGTGGGTTGTTTGGTAACTTTTACTATAAATCTTTGAAAAGATGACTTCTCTAAAATTTGCATTTACTTCTTGCATAATAACATCATCTGCTTTGAAGACACATACCACCAAACCCCTCAGACTATAGGTTCAGTTTAGATCAAGGAACTATAATAGGATCATATGGTGTGACTTAAAAGCTAGAAGGGACACTGTAAATTATCTTCCTTATTTTATAGGAAAGAAAATAACACCCAAAAGATTAAGGTATCTTGGCCAAGTCAGAGGGTGGGAAAGTCATAAATTATAACACATATTGGAGTTCAGTTTCATAAACAAATATAATAAGCTAGAAAGAGGATCATATTGTTTCTAATTGAAGAATTATTTATAATAGGAAAAATGTTGGTATAAGTGCCCTTCATCAAGGTCATTATAAGATGATGGAGCAATGCAATGGAATAGACTTTGTTACTACAGACTTATCCACTAGCTTTAGATACAAATTATCGAATCTCTTTTAAATAACTTATTTCCTTCCTTCCTTCCTTCCTTCCTTCCTTCCTTCCTTCCTTCCTTCCTTCCTTCCTTCCTTCCTTTTCTTTTTTGTGGTACTAGGGATTGAACCCAGGGGCATTCTACGTATGAGCTACCCCCCAGCCCCATTTCCCATTTTACTTTTTTTATTATTCTGAAACAGAGTCTCATTAAGTTGTAGAGAACCTCACTAAGTTTCTAAGACTGGCTAAAAACCTGTGATCCTCCTGTCTCAGCCTCCCAAGTACTGAGATTATAAGTGTGTGCCACCACTCCTGTTTGAAATGCCTCCATTTCTCTATTTGTAAAAAAAAAATCCAAAGATTTTCATTTCATGAGACTTATATTAGTTAGCATTTAGAAAACACCTGGTATTAAATTTGGGCTATAAAAGTTTCTCAAAAAGTATTAGTGTTTTCATCTTATGTACTTTTAATAAGACAGCTCTTCAGACTCAATGGAATGGTCTCAGGTTACTGTTTTGGGGAGTATGCATGGAAATGAACACATTATTGGTGTCTATTTTGATAAAGAAGGCTTTATACTCCTAATTTGAGAGTGGTCCTAGTGAACCCATATAACATCTCTAGTGCTATATGTATCTTATGGGGAAATTAATAGTTGGAGTAGTGAATGCCATCATGAGCTATGAATTCTAGCTTTATCTTTCGTGAGTAGACCCCATAATCATAAGCTTCAATTTCCACCTCTAAAACAATAGTAAAATAAATATGCCGGCTCAACCACAGGGTTGTTTTAATGGTTAAAAAAATGATTATAAAAACACAAATACTGAATATTCTACAAAACATGAATTTATTAATAAAATATTTAAAATAAACATTTTTTTTCAAAAAATCAGGGAATTATGTAGTGCCAGTTCTTGCTTACATTTTCACATGGAGACAAATACATAGCAAAGTCCAGGTTGCCATTAAGGTCATGATAAATAAGATATTTTAATTTGGGGCGTGCCTTTTAACCTTGTTTCTGTTTAGTGTTCTCTTCCAAAACACTTATCTGAAGTTTCAGAAAGATGATTTAAATTGAAACTACATTGCCCATTATTTACTGGGGTTTTGTGTGTTTTTTTTCTTATATTTTTTCATCTTGTTTTTTACAGGGCCAAGGATTGAACCCAGGGCTTTGCGCGTGCTAGCCAAACACTCTGGCACTGAGCTAAATCCCCAGCCCCATCATCCATTATTTAAATGTCATTTCCTTTTTCTTTAATATCCTTACTCAATTTTCCATGTTTTCTTTAAGCCCCCTCTTTTTTGCCTGAAGGCCACGAAGATATAGCTATTTATTTCAGAGGAAATATATTTAATGTAAACATATATTTCTTATACAAGCTGATACAGATAACAAACTAAAGACAAATACACACAAACACACACAAAAGCAAAACAGTTTTGTTTGTAGTCCCTAATGACTCATCAGATTGTGAATTTTTTATGTGCTTTCATTGGTGCATTATGGTCTCACATCATAATGAAAATCATATTGACAATGACATGCATGCAAACAGCACTTATGCTCCACCCCACCTCCCCATCTCCCCTCTTCTCATACAGAGTACTGAAATTGATATTGGAATTTTCACATATGTACACACAGTCGATACTAGTATTTCCAATAACGAACCTCCCAGCACCTTCATATACCCATGGTTATTTCATACCATTTTCCTCTCATTATTTTCCCCTTTCTACCAGAAAATATGCACATGCAGTGGGCTATTGAGGGCAAAACATACCCATGTGGAATGTTCCCCATTTATAAGAAATGAACTGTCTGTCTTGCTTTAGATTTGATGTGCTACCGATTTGTGATAGTTTCATTTCTATTTCATTACTGGGCAACCAGAATGAATTGACAGAGAAAGCAATCAACACACGATGCACCCACTGGAACCTCTAATATGAGATGTTGGCTGCTTCTGTCAACACGACCAATTACCAAAGGTATTCAAAGGGTAAGTGATAGCCAGAACAAGTCACATGGCTCTGTAGACCACATCCTGCATATCTATTAGTGAATTCAGAGTCAATGCAGGATGACAGGCTGTTTTGTCAATGTTACATTTCAGGTTAATGTCCTGTCTTTACCTTGTTTTCAGAACAGATGCAGATGTTTGTAGTAAGATAAGAGCTTACTGTGAGGGTGGTATGTTTGTGTTTGTGTGTGTGTGCACATGTGAGCAAGATATAAACAGAGAGACAGAGAAAAGAGAGAAAATGATCGATTGTATACATCAGGAAAAAATTAATAACTCAACCTAATCTAGTTTAGCATGTGGATTATTCCCTGTGTTAGAGAATGGGATTTGAAAAAACAACACAGACTCAGATTCCTAGGAGCTTATTAATTTAGTAAGAAAGAAAATTCCAGAACCTCAATTACTATAGAATGTGCTAGGAAAAGTAAAAGATGCTGTTGAAACTTCATTTCCAGATTTTTAAATCATTTAAGATTTAGAAAGATGTGATATCTAACACCAAGACCCAAACTCTAAGTAGGAGTTAGCCAGAGACACTGAAAAAGTAATGATTACTCATGGTTAAAGCAAGAGGAGTAAGGCATGATAGTAAGAAAACTTGTAACATTTAAACAATGTATGAACATTTAGACTTTCTAGAAGTCCATTAGTGTCTGAGGTGGGAGTGAAGAGAAGGCTAGCAAGATATAAGGCTGCAGAAGTTGGCAGAGGCTACATCACAAATTGTAATGCAATAAGCTTTTATCTAGGGAGTAGTGAGAGAATGAAGGATTTTTATCTGTGACTTAGTCAGATAAGCTATAGTAAAATCTAATAATAATTTCTGAGAGTAGATATAGATTAGATATGTAGATATTGATGATGTAAACACTCATATACATTAAACATATCACAATTTTAAAGTAATTAAGAGTAATACAAAGGTCTAAGCAAATAGCTTTGTAGAGGTCTTGTTGAAATATTTATAGGAAAAGGAAATTTAATTTTTATTTGGGTCTTGAAAGGAGATCCCTCTTTCCAGTTTTAGCACTGAGTGATTTTCCAGAGAAGTTACAGCTGCAGCCAACCCATAGAGAAACCTATATTCATGCTGTGGGTAGTTCATGTGGGTTTTTGAGGTGCCAAGTACTCTGCTATATCTAAGAGAACCCGAAGGCAAATAAATTCTGCCAGATAATTCTTCTCAAACTACTGAGAAGACTATACCACATATTTTTTCTATTTTCTGTGAAAATTCAGAAATGTTGGATGCAGTGCATCTGTAGATAACCCCCTACCATTAGAACTTGTTCCTTGCAATGAACTTGAAGCAGTGTCCTGGTATTCCTACTACTCGTCTTAACTTTGTTCTTTGTAGCTATTTTTTTTTAAAAAGTCTAACATGCCTTCCATGTGTCAGTTTATTGTATATTGGAAGTAATGAAATGCTCCTTCTGGGTATTTTCTTGTAGTCTTATAACTGCCCCAGTTCCTCCAGCTATTTTTCATGTGACATGGAAGTTTGTGATGATTTTTATTTCATTTTCATTACTTGTGAAATATTGACAGAGAAAGCCATTAGCACATGATGTTACAATTGTGACTTCTAATGGGAATTGTTAGTTGTTTCTGTTAAACTCCCTGACATCCTGACTATTGTTCTCTAAACACATTCTGATCCTTCTTAGTGCATGATTCTAATTTAAAAATCTTATTCCTTAGAATGCTGTTAGGATATATTCAATAAGGACAATAGCTCTTTTCATTATTATGTTAATCAGAGGGTTATCTAAAAGAGTAAAGGTTTAAAAGCAGCTTAGATCTGCAAAGGGAATTGGCTTAGAAATTTATATTTTTATGCAACAATGAAATATATACAACCATTGACAACAATAATAGTGAAATTGTTGTTGCTGATTTGTTAGAATGGCTGATTAGCAGACCATTTTTTCTTTTTTTTTTGTATTTTTTATTGGTATATTGTAATCATACATCTTAATGAGATACAAGCTGGTACAGGCATACATGCACACAGCACTCATTTAACTCTTCCCCAACTCCCATCCTATTCTCTCTTCCCTCCCTCCTTCTCATGGTCAGCTTAGTGATTTACTTTGATGTTTGTGAATACACATCATGTGCACTAGGGTGTTTACTTCTTCTCCCTCCCATCACCTTCCGTTAGGTAACCTTCTTTGCTCATCCAAAGTTTCTCCTTCTTTGTCTAGAGTCCTTCCTGTAACACACTTTCTCCTTAACTTCCTCATATTAGGGAGAGCCATTTGATTTTTTACTTTTCTTTTTACTGACTAATCCATTTTTATGCTTCTATTTGTGCATTAGTTAATTCTGCTTTAATATTATGATGTCTAGAACCAAGCACCAAGGTACTTCTCACTTCTCTTCATCTGGGACCTGACATCCAAATTTAAGCTTAATTTATCCATCTGTAGCTGACCATTGGCTTGAACCTAATAATATTGACATTAAAGAAATATATTGATATTGAAGTTAAAAGACAGAAGAAATTCAAACTAAGAAATCAGAAGCTATCAGAGTTCCAGCCATGTGTTTTTATTTTTCGATACAATACTGTTGGTTTACTCATTTGTTCCAGGCAGGTCTATTGAGCATTTACATAAAAGCAACAATAGCAAACTTGTACTGAGATCTTGATATATAGCATACTAGGTACTTGAACACAGTAGTAACCCAGGCAAACATATTTATGGAATTCATGGATCCGATGTTTTAATTGGAGAGAGAGACAGAGTTCATTTGGACACTGTTCTGCCAGACAAAATTGTCCCTCATCCCAGGTAAGATCAGAGTTAATACCAAGTTTATGTATTCATGAATGAAGCCCCCCTCTGTGAACCATGCTGTTTACCCAACCACTACTGCACTACTGACAGACCTTCCAACTTGTCAGAAATCACCATTCAACACCAAAAGGATAAAGAGTATGTCATTTAGATTTTTGTTTGGTAACCATGGAGAGTATGACATTAGTGTGAGTGTTCCATTATTCAGATCTGTAAATTTCACAACCTCTAAGTTTATAAAACTTTTTTTTTCCTTTTTACAGTATAACTCTTTCACTCTCTTTGCTTTCACTTAACTTCAAAATTGATATCTAGGATGACTGCCAATGATATTATATCATCCCATATGTTTTGCTTAATTACACTATTTCCTGAATTCAATTTTTGAAGCTAAAATTTTTCTCCACCTCATCATCAAAACATTATGAATACTCTTTGTCACACTGAGATTACAAGATAAAACATCTTTTAAAATTATATCTATTTGAAATGTTTCCAGAGTTTGGGTAGAGAATGATTTAACACTCTGATCATTTAAATCCATGTTATAAATCACAGGATATCAGAATCTTATGGTATATGAGATTGAGTTAATCTAAAAGACAAACTCAGTAAAATCTTAGAAGATTTAGATGTCTTTTATGTTTGAAAAATATTTTTAATTTATATTATGGTAAAGCTCAAATTATTTTTCTTAATATATTGGTTTTATGCATGGTTTATGTATCAATATAAGAAAAGCATCTGCAGCTTATTAATATTTACATTATATTGATCATTAAGATGCATTATAACTCAAACTGAATACCCTCTAGGGAACATTATATTTCTTTTTGTTTTTACATCTTCGACAAATGGTAAATGATCTTGAGGTCACTGAAATATGTTTGCATACAGATGCTTAAAATTATGTTTTGAAATGCAACTGAAAGCTTTGCTAACAGAATCAAGTCAGGTTTATTTTCCCCCTATTTAATTGCTTTTGTCATTCAAAAGTAAAAGATAAACACCTAGTAAATAGTGCTACTGGTGACAAGCTGTGATTTGCAAAATAGATGCCAATTTTACCAATATTTTTTCCACTTAATATTCTAAATCTTTTCTAATATTTTGGCATAGATTCTACCTTTATCTTTATAAATATTCCTCTGGTTCCTCTTCCTCTTATCCTCTCTTCTTCACTACAGCTTTTTCAATTTGAGTAACTATAGAAATACTTTCCGGGTACAAGAAGGTTGGTTGCAGAGCTATAAGTAAAATTTATTTCGCATATGAAAGTACAAGGGACATTATGTAGCAACAGAGCACTGGCGTTACAATTACATAGAAGTATTATAAAAATAATGGAGAAGGAAAGTATAAAATTGACTCTGCTTTAATTGAATCATTACAAATTTTCAGAACCAAAACCTCTGAAGATAAGTGTTATAATCAGTGAGGACAAATAATAGGCGTAGAATGAGGAACAATGCTTATTCTAGAGGATGACCAACTCCTGTATGGGCCTTCATAGATTACGACAAATCTGTAGACAGTGTGTAAATAAGGGCTGTTTCCATCAGAACACGGCCTGAGATTCATATCCCTGAGCTCAGGGAGCAAGTAGACAAAGTATCTGATTATAGGCCCTAGAAATCTGTTTTAATAAGCACTTCAGATCATTTTTAAGTAATTGAAATGCACAAACAAATATGTTGAACTTCAATTTCTAGAAATTGCATGCAAACATTAAGACATATCTCTAAGGTTATCCACTTGCATAGTTTTTGAAACCCCAAAATAGGTCTTTGATTCCTAATCCATTGATATTTCTACAGTAATACACCTGATATGTATTCAGGTTTTCATGGATTTTATTTAAATCCTATTTTTTCCAATTTATGCTATCTGTACAGAAAAGGTGATATATATGAAAGAAAGTACCTGATATAGAAATGAGCACCCACAATACGCTATGAATATATCACATAAAACTGTGTAGTTGATCAGACCTCTACAACACAGGATCTCACAAAGTAGAAGACCAAGGGTTAGTGTAATAGTATAGATTGGTAATTTTAAACATGCACTGTCAAAGGTTTCTCACCAAATATCTATGCACAGGAGGATTGACTAGAGTTTAAGGTATGTGAATTAAATACAGAATGAATCCCTTCATAGAAAATTTTAGCTTAGATATCTTCACTGATGAAAAGCATTCATGGAGCCGCATTCCTTAAAGTTTTATGTGAATTTCGTTTATCTATAACATTATATCATTATAGATCTCCAATAAATGAATGGAAAGAAAACAAAAATCAGTCTCTTTAGGCCAAGAGTTGAATAATTGGTGAAGGCTCAAAATTTCCATTGAGACCATCAAGGTTGCTAAAAATATATCAAGCCTAAGACTATAATCCCAGTACCTAGGAGGCTAAGACAAGAAGATAACAGGTTCAAGGTCAGCCTCAGCAATGCAGTGATGCTCTCAGCATCCTAAGGTGACCCTCTTTCAAAATAAAGATAAAATAAGATGTGGGTGTAGCTCAGTGGTTGAATACCCCTGGCATCATAAATATATTTATTGCTTTTAATCATTCAAAAGAAAATGATAAGCACCTAGTAAATATTGCTATTGGTGAGAAGCTATGATTTACAAAATAGAGTCAAGAGAAAGAAAATTATTATTAGGTGATTATCTCATATATATACACATAAATATATATATATATATATGGTATAAAATTAGAATGTATAGAGTATATATACAGAAATATATACATTATGAAATTAGATTTCTCCAAATCACAATTTTATGTAATGTACATACTAGTCTGACTTTTGAGTTATAATGAGGCATATTTGAGAAGATAAAATATGTCAACAGTATGGTAAACCATTGCTTCCTTCTGAATCTCATTCCTTCTTTGTCTCTTCCCTGCATGTCCACGTTCTCTGCCTGCTCTGTATTGTCTAGTCAGAAGTCAAGAGCGTGGAACATTAACCACGGAGTAACTTTTGCATTGTTTGAGGTGGCAGTGAGACTAGATTTAGTATGAATCAAGGAGGTCACCTTGTGGGTTGGTCTAGTTGTTTATTTTATCTGAAAGTGTCAAACAAAGACTGAACAGGAATCTGAGGCCAGCGATCAACAGACTGTTGAGGAAAGTATCTATGACAGAGAAAAACGAACAAATAACTCTCAAAAGGAGGATTTATCTCTTAATTCACCAGGTCTTCAGCTCCTAGCCATCTCCAGGTTACTCATTTGTCCTAACCTCTTGAAGATAATTCTTAACTGAAGGTCAGTGGCTTGCCCTGCTCCCTTAGGAGGAAAAGGTTATTCTGCCAGGAAGATTCATTATCTGGATATAAATGGGAACTGTTTTCTTCCTCTAGCAGACTGGGATATGACTGGGTACTTTGTTTTCTAGGTCTTCATTTTTTATTTTTCATAGTCCTCAAAACTCCCAGAATCCTGGCCCAACAGGGTCCTTAACTACCATACTGTCACTCAATTTTCTTGTGTAGATATTCCCAGCCCTGTCCATACTAGATTATCCATCCATTCTTTTTGAGTTCTATGTTTATCACTTCTGTCCGTCCAATTTGCCCTACATGTTTTTTGTAGTACTAGGGGTTGAACCCAGGGGCATTGTACCCAAGCTACATCCCCAGTCCTTTTTATTTCTTTATTTTGAAACACAGTCTTACTGAGTTACAGCAAGTTGGCCTCAAAACTGCAATCCTTCTGTCTTAGCCTCCCAAGTGCTAAGATTATAGGGGTGTGCCACTGTGTCCAGCCAGTTTTCCCTACTTTTAGTCCCCTTCCAATTCTTTTTGATCTTGTCTACCATTGAATAATCTTAAATAAAAGCACAAATTTGATCTCTAATTCGGTCTTTCCTTTTGTGTTAAAGTCATGTGTGAATCTAGTTCATCCTGCTGTAAGTTTGTATAGAAATAAAATTCATTTTAGATTTTTTATGAGTTGCCTAGGGAATGCCTAATCAAATCTCATGAAGCCCCTTGTTCTGAAAACTTTGGTTTGGGGGGCAGAAGGCACAGGTCTTATCTCATGTAATGCCAATAGTTTGTGACAGGAACAATGTAGAATTCATTAAAGGACCATTGCCTCTTGTCATAACAATCAACATTGAAATTCTTTTTTACATGGGTTATGATATTAATCTCTGGGCTTTGATTTTGGTGCTGGAAGTTCAGAGTTAATGTTTACATATTTGGAATTAAATACCATATTATCCTTTACCACCACTGTCTTCTTTTTCTCCAAAGAATTATGGCATAGATTTGGTTCTTTTTCTTTTTCCTGGCTTAGACTATGCCTATTAAATCATTTATTCAAAAAAGAGCTAGAGCTGAAAGATTTGTAGTCGAATCAAAACAAAGTGCACTGTTAATATATCAATACTTATTTCAGGTTCCTCATAAATTTTCAGTATCTCTTAAGAAAGTCTATATTTCTTACCTGTACATTTTATTTATTTATTTATTTATTTATTTATTTATTTATTTATTTATTTATTTATTTATTTATTTATTTTTGTGGTACTGGAGATTGAACCCAGAGGCATTCTACCTCTGAGCTACACCACCAGTCCTATTTTATATTCTTTATTTTGTAACAGGGTCTCACTAAGTTGCGGAGTGCCTCACTAGGTAGCTGAGGCTGGCTGTGAACCCGGATCCTCCTGTCTCAGTCTCCCAAGTACTGAGATTACAAGCATGCGCCACCATGCCCAGCTTTACCTGGATATTTTAAAGCAAAATGCTGGTAAATTAACTAGCTGAATCTTACCTTAAATAGTATGTAATGAAGTTATTTAGTTCAAGACAAGCATCATACATAGAATATTATTTGGAAGGTGGAAAAACATCCATTTTATTTGTAAAGCTTAGGATTCATTTATCTCTGGAATATTCCATTCCCTATTACCTGTTATGTGGAACAACTAGTAGGGCTGCATAGTCTAAACAATGGGTTATACCCATTTGCATTATTTTCTTTTTCTTATCTCTCCCACAAGGCTCTATGGTTTCTGCTTTTTTTTTTTAACTTTACCATTATACCTCTTTTCAAAAACAAAGCCTGTCCTTCATTCATGCATTCTCAACAACTATCGTTACTATGAGCCAGAAATGAAGCTGATATTTGAGGTTTTTAGAGGAAAAACAGAATTTTTGCCACCAAGGAACAAATGTCTCTAAAAGGAAAGGAACTTATTTCCACATAGTATAAAGGGGGGTTGAGTTTTCACAAGGGGACTGTGACAGTTTGCAAGCACTTGACATGCAGGAATGTATTTTACAGAGGGGACACCATCATGGACTCACGTCACAATAAAAGTCACAGTCCCCACCTCACTGTGGAAACTTCTGTAGTTTTCTTGTCCATTCCAAACCTCAATTAAATCTTCTCAGATATATTGTAGTATTTAATTTATCTCTTGCAGAAGATGTAAGGATGAGGTAACATAATGAATAGAACAGTTATAATGTACCACCTATCGCACAGTAGGTGCTAAATAAATGTTATTTATTTAGTATTAATCTATAGATTTTTATTATGCAGTCTAGATACTAGATAACTGCTGGATTGCAAAAAGCAACTAGTTTTTCAGACTTTCCGTTCATGGGGATCTTTGCTTCAGAGAGGCAAATTTAGGGTTTTCTGAATCACTTGTGAGTTAGGGATCAACAGATCAGAAGTCAATTTTGGATTCAGTTAATTCAGTTTAACACTCGAGATTTAACTGAATTTCTTGTTTTATTTAAAGAGACGTGTTTGATGCTTCTGTAACTGTCTTGTACAGCTACACACCGACAGAAGTGTGATGTCTAAATTAATGCCAGCCATACTAATCAAAGGTTATTTGCCTTACTGCTTAAACAGAGATTATTCATGGCATGAGCTGATGTGTTTTGATTTTTCAACATGTCAGCTATAAGATCAGAGTGGATAGTTTAGCCTGGTGCTAACTCTCTATAAATAGAGGCAGAAATTATAAATGTTCATTGATGCAATTATAAATTGTCACTTGGGACCTTTGATCCTGCCAAATATAATGGTTGACCCTGGGTTAGAATATTGCACTAGGGGTAACTTCTCCCTTTGACAATCTATAAGTCTCAGATTTTTGATGCTTGTAATATTTTCCTCATATCGTATTGCCAGAAGTCTTTTCTAATCACTGCATGTTTGATGACTCATTCTCCTCCTAACTGCAGCTGGTCCAGCCACTTATACCAAGATTCTTCCAAAGAATCTGAGGTAGGCACTAGTAAAATACCAGTAAAAAAATAAATAAAAACCATTAATGTGGCTCAGTCTAATGGTTCTTATCAGATGATCCATCACTCTAGTCCCTGGAGGTCTATACTTAGGAGGTTAGCAAGGAAATTAGGGCAATGATTATTAACAACTCCTGGGACCTAGGATTAAATGTATTCCCCCTTGATTAGAAATCCCATATTAGTTATTTTATAGGTGAAGGCTTAGACAAGTAAATTAACCTCCTACTTTCCAGTTTCCAGATATTTCAAATTGAGACAAAAGTGGTAAAAATACAAATCATTTTTTTTTGCTTTTCTAAGGAATATAGGAGACAATTTACATGAAAATTTACATTCAGTAAATGGAAAAGAGCTTTTCTTTTCCATTTTAATCCTTTATAACTTCTTCATGACTAAGCTACCCCCAGTACTCTAAGCAGGATGGAGTGATGTGGGGGTGGAATTGAGTATGAAATTAGCCAGTGATGCCCTATTTTGTTGTTGATGGCAAGGAATGCTTTTCTACTATACCTATGATGTTTCCATCACTTTTTTTCATTGCTGTTGTTGTTTTTGGTGGCTGTAGCATTTCTTCCAAGTTTAATGTGCCTATTGGGATCTCTGATTTATCTCTCTTTTCAAAAATCCTCTTACAGCTCCAAATTCTCTCCTGTATGCCTTCTGTTTATTAAATAATAAATGATACATTCTTTCCGCGTTTGTAAGTATCCAGTACTCAAAGTATATCTCAAGGAAAAAAAGTGCATCTTTTCTTCTTCCTCACCCCCTAAGAAATTGAACAGTACTAGAATGAATGCAAAAAGTTGCACCTATAAATAAATAAAAAAAAAATAGCATATTGAGCAACTTTGGTCCCTTGAGAAATGAGAACAGGCTGAAAACCCACACCTGTCTTTTGACCTTCAGGACATCTTAACACAAATAATTTTTTCCCAAAATCAAAAATTCACAAATAACTTGGTAGTACAAGTAAGAGTCGCATGTTGATTTAATAACGCACTAAAGTTACCTTGCACAGGTATCTTGGATCACTTCAGGTTGCCTTCCAGCAGGTCTAGTTAGCAGATTGCTATTAGTATATCCATGAAATGTAAGTTCCAATCATTGGAATTTGATACCTGTATGTTCCTTGACTGGCCCTTTAAAAACACAATGACATTATCCCACTCAACCGTAAAATTACTAGCAATGGCGTTAGGATTCCAGTAAATCTTTATTCTATAACATGCTTGGCCTCTCTTGCAATTCCAAATGACAACTTATGGTGTTTAGGAAGAGTGTCTTCAAAATTTTCATCTTTCCATGAATTACCTGAATGTTCATCTTTTTGGCCTAGGTAATAATGGCTTTTGTAGCTGCCCCCCATCAGCCAAGAACACTTTTATGGTATACGTATGGGTGCTATGGGCTTGGTAAAACCAGTACAATTGATGTTGACAGAATTTCTTCTTTCTAAGTGTCACATTTTTAAAGGCCCCATGGAATTGCCAGTGGATTAAAAGACAAGCAACCTGATAATACATCTTACCTGGGCTTCTTCTTTTAATACCTTTAAAGATGAAAATCTTTCTAATTGGAAAAAAGAAACTATTTCTCTTTTCAAATGAAGGTTAAAGTCAGCAGCACTTGGATAAAAGCAGATAGCTTGTGGGCTGCTTTTCTCAATGCATATTTTACTATATATATAAAATCAGATGAAGGGTTGAGAAGGTTTATTGGGGATAAAAAATACCTTTACGAGCTGCCATATTTCATCTTTGAGTCAATCATGCTGTAATGAGCACCAAGCACAGGAAGTAAAATGAGATGGAATGTTTGAGGCAAAAGGAAATCTCTGTGGAAATTAGCCTGGCCTCAAAAGAGCCTTTAAAAAACAAAATGCTGCCAACAGCAAGCCAGTTCAACTGCAGATTTGAAGGTCAGCATTCAAAAAGGACAACAAATGCAAATATTACAGCAACCATTTACAAAGTTGCTGAGGTAAAAAGAGAGAATTTATTCATTCGACTTGGACTACTACTGTTGCTCCCAGTAAAAATCGCTAATTTGCTTCCCCATCACTTTTCCTGACACAGGCACTATTGCTTTTCACCTAAATACAATCATAGCCCCAGGGAAACTCTCACCTTCATGGAAATAAATGACCCTAAGTTTGCTTCTGTCTCTACAGCAATCACCATGACTTGACCTCCTATTAAAGAGTAAATATGGTGTTAGAAATTGAAACAACTTAAGGGGAAAATGCAGACTATTGTTGTTCTCTTGAAGAGATGATCATGGGTTCTGTGAGTACACAGTGCAAGTAGTATACAAATGCATCTCTTCTCAGCTATTGGTTTGCAATTCATTTCAAGAGAGTACCAAACGAAAGTGACAAATTTCCCCATAAATAAGTGGGTATTGGAATCATATTATTTGCTTCTTTAATAGTAACCATATTGGGAAATGGGGATATTTGATTGGGAGTGGTGACCCATTCAAACCTGGGCCAGAAGGTTTTGTCTTTTATAGTATTATTAAATGGTTATTATTATTATTATTATTATTATTATTATTATTATTATTTTATATGAACTCCATACCAGTGTATAAAAATTGATATAAAAATAAAAATGAGGAAAGCAGAGACTAAGAATGAAAAATTCCAATTTTATATGCTTTTCTTTTTCCTAGTCTCTATTTTATTTTGCAGTCAAATAAATAATTTATATTTGAAACAAATTTATCCAAATAACAATTTTCAAGGTGTCTTGTATACTAATAAAGCATATCAGTATTCATTGCACATTGAATCAAACCAGTGAGTCAATAGACACAGATATATATGACATAAAAATATACAAGAGTTTAATTAACCCCAGTGGAACTTAAGGACTTTCTAGAATGATTAACCCAAGAAAATATTCCACATTAAAATTATATATGTGGGCTATCCAATTAAAGAAAAGCTTCATGAAAACCCATCTGGTAAGAGACACTTTGATGCATATTTGTTATTACATTTATATAGTGTTTTTACTTCAAAGAGCCTGGAGTATTATACCAAGACTTTGGCATATCTGAAATCATAAAAATAAAAGCAAGAAAAACTGGAAGATAATAAGAATAAATAAATAAAGATCCAAAGGGATGTATGATAGAAGTAATCAGTAGAACAAAAAAATTGCTAATCCAGATTTCCTTTTGAGTGCCTGTGGTGTTTTGAAACCCACCAGAAATGCTAGGGGCAGAAGGGACAGCCTAATGTAATTGAACAGACTCATTATAGTTATGTCATTTAATTTTCATAATATTCCTATGAAGTAGGTATTCTTGCCTCTAATCATAGATAAAGAACATACTCAGGGATGATTAATGAAGTTGGCCAAAGCCAAATCCTGCTCAATGGAAGTCTTAGATTTTGACCCCAGGTGGATTTGATTCTTTAGTTCAAGAAGTTTCTGTTATATTTTCCTTATTTCTAACACAATTAGATTTTAGACAGTTTTGCCAAATACAAGTTCTAAATGCTGAGAATACCTTAGAGATCACTTGTATGTATGTGTTTGTTGTCTTATGACATAATATAATTTTGTATTTTCAATTTTATAAATATTCCTGAAACTTTTTTTTTTCAGAGACATACACGAAGATTTATTTAGGAAAGTATAAAGTACACATTTAAGGGAGAATACTGGCCATCTCAAGAGAGAGAGAGCCATCCTTTGAGAGTGCAGGACTCTTCCTCTATCAGGGACTTTTCAGTAGTTTAAAAGCTGATGTAGGGTGTTCCTAATCCTGACCTGTACTGTTTTATCATCAGGTATCCTGCTAAACTATTCAAGGACAATCAACAATGTTGAGATTGTTCTCTTGAGTAGTTTTTCAAGGATATTACACTTTTGTGTGATCTGTTGTCTGATAAACAGGCACTATCCTAAGGATGGTCAACAGGGCCCAGGGTCTTTTGTAAACTCCTCGGGAAGTTTTGGTTCTAACAGACCTTGTCACAGGCTTTCATATTAAAGTCACATTTTTCCTTGTTCTTCCTTATGTCTTCTTTCTACCTATTTATTTCTTCTCTTCTGTGTCACTGTCCCCCTCCCCCCTAAGACTCTGATCCCTGAATCTTAAGGATTGCCGAGGGGAAAAGGTCCGTCTTCTATAGTTGCTTCAGCCTGGCAAAGAGTTGTTGTCCCTGCATGGCCAGGGATTGAAAGTCTCAACCTAACTGACTGAAAGAAAACAGAGAAACTGGCCTCAGTTATTGTGTTGGGTTATTTACAGTCAGGTCAGAAGCTAAGGACACAGCCTCAGGAACATAAGGTTCAGTATCCTATGTGCCTAAAGTTTTTGCTGTGCCCATTGTGCCAAGTTTGCCCTCAGAGTTGCAACCTTCATAAGCCTGGTTATTTGGCCTGAATATTCATCTTTGGGCATATGTCTAATATCACCTGGGTTAGATACACAGGACTCAAAAGCTCAAAGGAAAATTCTCTGCTAAACAAATGAGAAAAGTTCGATCTGTTTTAATCAGCATTTGATTATTAATACTGTGCTCCTTGAGATGACTTAATTTTCTCCCATAAGAAGAGTGAATATCGTTCTCTTCTATTTCCTTCTCAATAGGAGAAGGTAGACTTCAGTTGTCACACATCTGTTGCCCATATGAGCGTGTAGTATAAAGCTGTCTGTGGAAGCCCACCTCTGAGTCCGAAGATAACTTTGAGTGTGGTGCTTAAAGTGTTTATACTGAAGCATTGTTAGACAGATGGTGTGACTGAATATATTTATTTATTTATATTACATTTCCAAATGTACCTAATTAATACACAAATACACAGATAGAGTGAAGTAAAAACATAGTTCTGAAAAAGATTATATTAACTATGGGGCATTTGCCATAGTGGTTTACTGTTGCCTGGGAATTTACAGAATGTATTAAAAGGTCCCCAGTGGAAATCTAATTGGTAATGAATTATCCAAAGAGTCATATTGTTTATAAAAATATATAATAAGCCTGTCAGAAGTGGGTTTCTAATTTGATTAAAATAATCCCTTGTGATGAAGAAAGAAAAAGAAAAGTTGAGTATATTCCAGTTGAGAGGTTCTGACTCCAGAGAGATCAAAATTTGAGAGATGAAAGAAAAAATAATCAAGAATTACAGAGTATATTTCTTCAGTGGGTCTGAAAAACTTATTTTAGCAGACTTCTTGTATTTATCTCAAGTGATTCTATGATAGCATAGAATAAGGAGAACAGGTTGAGTGCAAGGATCACCAACCTTGAGTTTAAATCCTGGCTATACTGTCAAGTAGATGGCATGTATACTTGATTTGTCTAAACTTGTTAATTTGTCTACATAAAATGGTTAATAAGAGTATTTACCTTATAGAACAGGATCCAATGAGAGCAAATAAACAGTAATTGGTATAATTTTTACTGTTAACCAATGAAATTTAGCTTTTGTTATTTTATGATATTTTTTATAAACAAGAGTATTTCAATGCAGTTTTATCTTTCTCCCTTATTCTAATTTTAATCTAAATTTCCTTAATTCATTATCTATCATCTCCATGTGTTAATCAGATCTAGAGAATAAATATATCCCTAAGGGATTTTTCTACAATAATGATAGCCGTAGATAATGACGATTTTTATATAGATAATTAAATAAAATTTAAAAATAACACCTCGATATTTGCAAATCATTTTAACCATATGCTATGGTAGTTCCTTGTGGGCCCTCAATTATTTGTCCCCTAAAATCACAGGACAAAACTCAGAAGCTGAGTCATTTACATCTTGATTTATTGTTAAATATATTTGCAAGTCAGTAGGGCTTTCAGACAATATCCAAATGCCCAAAGTTTGAATTTCTGCACAGCATCTAGAGTTGAGATGATGTCTGGAGAAATATGTAATAGCAGCAACAGCACCAAGAAAGTGCCATCAGTGATGAAGAAATAGCTTTTTCATTGGCATATGGGGAAACTAAGGTTCCTAGCTCGGTGAAACAGTTTACCCTACCCATGGGATATGTCTATGAGCTCCAGATTATCCAGTTATGCTCTGGAAGTCTGACTTTGGCTTACCTTCACTATCTGTTCTCATGAAAAATTTGTTATGATATAAAATTGTCCAACCAATTCCTAAGACCAGAGATAAAATACATTTGACAGTGGTAAGAAAAGAAATGCTGAGACTGATGCCCAATTTCAACATGCAATATTTCCCTCTATTTGTGTTAAATAAATTGATGTATTAAATACCACCTAGGCAACAGATGTCCTAGCCCAGGATTACAAAAGAGAATGTAAGACATATCCAATTGGTTAGTGACGTTTTTAAGGGTTATAATTGTCAAATAGATTATCTATCTCAGAATGATCACAGATTGCTTTCTACTCTGTTCTGACCAAAGTTCCCACCCTTACTCTTCTTTTTAAAATAAAATTCAACTATCTCAGCTCATCACTAAATGCTAATGCTGTCCCCAGCAGAGACTAATTATTCTTCCAAATCAAGTTAAACCATTTATTCAGGCATGTGGATACTCATTCTTTTAACCATGGGATTAAATGTATATTACACAACCATACATACCCAGGAAATACTTAAAACATGCTAGAGTGGTTGTCAGGGAAACAGTGTGAATATCCAATTTGCTGGGATATTGAGCTAAGAGTGTCCTCATGCCTATGTTGTGCACACACACATACTCACAAACACACAAAATAACTGAGAATCACTTTGTCTAATATGTGTCAGGTAAAGAGAAAGATGTTTTTATCTTCAAGGACACTAAAAACTATATATGTATGCATATTAGTGTCCCCAAGATCACATAGATTTTTGCCCATATAAAGCAAAGTTGACACATATACCTGCACACATATTTCATTTGTGATTCCAATCTATGTATGAATTTCAGCCTTGCATCTTTTTTCCCTTTTATGAACTTTGTATCCTATTGGCTTCTCTGAAACATAAATGCTTTTATAACAATTTCAGTAATCCAGAAATCCTATGAGCAGTGTGAGATGCCATTTTTTAATTTCAATGCACACTGGTTCTAAAACCTTAGCTCACATAAGAATAATCCATAAAACTCATAAAAACATAGATAGTTGATCACTGAAATAGAGATGTTGACATTTGAGATGGGACCCAAAAACTTGTATTTCAACAAGTTCTCAATTGCTGTTGACACTGCTGGCCTAGAACCACAGTTTGAGAATCACTCAGGTATCACATGATAAATAAAAATAAACCTTGCTCTAAGCTGAACTTGAATCCTTCGAGTCATTTATTATAATAAAACATTTTTAGAGTAAGAGTGATGAACTTCTAACCATCACCTATGACACTAATTCCCACAGACAAGGAAATGGGAATATCAGAAGAGATTATGGAAATATACTTTATGTTTTGTCTTCTTCTCCAAACTTCCTAACTTGTTATTTAAAACTAACAATAGGAAGTTGAAAATCAGACTTTCAGTTTTGAAAGAAGAAAGGAGATTCATATTTTCTATTTTGAGTCTTAAGGTGCTTTCGTTCATTTATCAAAAATGTAAAAACTGATATCAGTTATATTATTTTGGTAGGAGTAGATATTACACAATAGAAATTAGTCATGAATTTTAAGCTTCTTTTAGAAACATTACATTTAAAATAATTTATGGAGCATATGGAACCTAATTAATTGATTGGTATTCTTAAAAATATTTTCATATTTTGTGGTATAATTAGATTGGTATATTTTATTTAAGTGGTACAAATGACTAATTGGATAGATATTGTTTAGACCTAATAGGAATTATCCTTCTCTTAATTTATACTAGAGTCTCTTATATATATAGATACTTGGCTCTTCATATTTTTATCTCCTTTCATTTTAGAAGTTTTTAGAGAAGATATTAATGTTATTCATTTTTTCTTAAATGTGATTTTAGGTTCTACTTCCTCTTTTGATATTTGCTTGAAGTTTAGTTACACATCTCTAATAGCTGAGTACATGTATGGCTTTTGTTCTCTTCACATATCTGTCAGTAAAGACAAAGGAAACACACACATGATCATACAAACATTTATTTTATTTCTAACTCCATCTACATGTGAATCCCAACCCTACGTCAGACTTGCCTTGAATTCTATTCACACAAGTATGGCAGAGGAACTATAATCAGTTATCACATAAAAATGGTTCTTGTGTCAGATATTTACTTCTATGTCCTTTTGCATATAATCAGATTCAATTCCAGCTTCGAAAGGACATTTCTGACTGTTTAAGACAAAATTGATACCTAGGAGGGTCAGAGACAATGTAGTCACTGCACAATACATGGGTTGACACATTCGCTCCTCCACACAGCTATCCAACCTATAGTCAATAATTAATTCTATAAAGATATTTCCTTAAAGCTGGGTGTGGTGGCACATGCCTGTAATCCCAGCATTTGGGAGGCTGACTGGAGGCTCCGGGTCCGAGGCCAGCCTCAGCTACCTAGTGAAGCACTCCTCAACTTAGTGAGACCCTGTTTCAAAATAAAGAATAAAAAATAGGGCTGGGGGTATAACTTGGAGGTAGAATTCCCCTGAATTCAATCTCCAGTACTGCAAAAAAAAAAAAAAAAGATATTTCCTTAAGTATTAAAAATTTTAGCTCTACCTCACTGAAATATGGTTAACATCCTTACCTCAAGCACTCATTTTCAGAGATAAGAGTGAATAATAATAAATCATTTTTAATGGCCCCACATGGTCCTAATATGCCTATAAGGCAAAAAAATCATAGTTTAATTATTCATGGAAATGAGAATTTTTGATCAGACAACTTATATTCTTCTTATAATTTTTGTTATTATGCCTGAAGGTTTCTCATGATAACCTTTTTGCCAAAGACACCAAGCAGTTAAGTTAACCAAGTGAAATAATTCATTAGATACCAAAATTAACTTTAGTTTGTCTTATATCAATCCATTCCTTGATATATGATCTCAATCTCAATCTGCTTTATAATGTTATGCTACTTTTAAGGACTGGAGCCTACCAAGTGAATCCAACTATAATGTTCAAGAACCTAATGGGACCAAATTAGCAAAAATTCTGTCTATTGCAATTTACTGGGTTAATTACAAGTCATTGAAATTCTTAACTCCTACATTAGATTTTTCATAACTTTGCATTATGGCATAGAATCTTAACCACAATGGCATTTATCTTTTGTACTGACTGGATAATTCTTTGGGGGAAGGTGTTTTGTAAATCGTAGGATGTTTAGAAGTTTTATTGGCTACCACTCATTAGATGTCAGTAGCACTCTTCCAATTATAACAACTAAAAATATTCACAGATAATGACAAAGTTCTCTGAGAAGGCAAAATTGACCTTAGTTGAGAAAGAGGAGTCTTCTTATTTTATTTTCTTTCAAGAGGCTTCTGTGTATTCTTTATGTAATTATTCATTCTCCCAAGAACATTAAGGTTTGTGTATGTAAGAATTTTTCTCAGGGGAAAAAAAAAAAAAAAACTATTACAATCTGGAAACTATTCTATTGCAGAAAATGATATAAAGATAGATTCAAAGCACCAAAGTAAGAACTAAGAATTTGAAAATTAGCAAATTTTATTATCCTCCCTGATCCCCTGTCCTCTCCACAGTGAAAGAAAAATTGATTTGATAATGTAATTTAAGAGAAATGTCAAATATGTATTCCATAGAGAAATGTACATGAAAACTAAACGGTCAAGTAATCCAAATATCCCTGGGAGAAAGTATTGATAGTATAAATTAATCATCAGCTCACAAAATTCCAATACTTGTTTTCTTCATAGTGACATATACTATATAACATGTATCATTGTTATCTCCAAGATCGAATAATGAGCTACATCTTTATTCTACTGTACAGTTGGTGACATGGAGAGATACCAGACAAAAGTGAGAATAAGAACCTGTGATGGACAATTATGATGTACCATTCGATTCTGCTAAAGATTTTCAAATACATGCTTCATTAGTGACCCCAAAGAATGTGCTTTGAATGGTCTTTGAGGAACCATGGAGCCATGATGTGACTGATCACTTCTTTCTATTCTTACAGCTTCTCATTAGCATCCATTCTCATTGCTTCCCCTCACACTATGCTATTATGGAACATTAAACACATGGGAAAGGTATGTAAACGATCCTGTGTAAATGAATTATTATACTAATTATTATAAAGTGTGTCCACTGGTGTCAGAAATCTTTAATTATGAAAAAATTAAGAGCCAAGCAAAATCATATATGAGACAGAAGTCATCTCCAAACACAATGCCCTTTCTAAGCATAAATTATTCTGTTCTTCACAAAGTCTCCTAATTTCTTTCTGTGGCTCCTTTTTTACCTTCAAGGATACAGAGTCATGTGTAGATAGAAGACACTTTAACTACTCCATTCCAACAGACACACACACACACACACACACACACACACGCACACACACAAAAAAATGCATGCAGTCTCCCTGCTTTTGTTTCTTGGTGCTAAAGAACAATTGCACATTCCTCTGCTCACTTCAAAGTTGGTAACTTCTTCAAGTCCATATATGTCAGCATCAGGCTGCAGCATCTGGTTGAAAATCTGTTGAAGCTCTCTGGGAGTTTATTGGTTTAAATCCATGACTAACAATCATATAAAAATATGGGAAATCAGATGTCTCTAAACTCCTATAGTTTTTGAAGCTGGAGTACACTTCTCTCCAGTTTCTCAAGTTTTCACACACTCCAAAGAAATTCATACAGATTTCTTCTCCACTCTGCTTCACTTCTTTCTGTGTTCCTACAAAAGGCACCAGGGAATCAGATCTATAAGATACATACTTAGTTTCTTGACCTGGAAAACTTCTAAAAAGTTACTGTGCTTGAGGCTGGTAACTTCCCATCCACTTCAACCTCATGAAGGGCTGGGGGCTTCCTGTGAGTGGATGTTACATTACATTAATCTTGATTTTTTTGAATCTCTTAAAATTTGATGCTACAGATAAGATATATTAATAAAGACAGATATGAAAAACAAAGATGACAAAAATACTCTTATCCTGTTATTAATTATTACTTGGTTAAATGTTTCTTTCCTGTGTAGGACTCTTAGTTGGCAACAGTATACACAACCTCCCAGATCTATCCTAAAACCATTAATATAATAAATGTTTGGAATTTAAACAACACACTGAAATAATTATATTTTTCCAGTTTTAAAAGCAACTGGGACACCTACAGAATAAAGGATTATTGTTCATATCTAAGAAATGAAGACTGAGATTTGAAATCAGGCTTTGTGGCTATGGAGATTTTGCAGTTAGCTCCTGTTATTCTGCTTATCTATGCCCAAGTGGGTCAGTCCAATGAGGACAGCAAATGTGTCTGTCTGTGTCTATGGGCACATTTGAGTCTGACTATGTGTGTGTATATGCATGATCAAGTAAGAGATGAAAATTATTCCAGAAACTTTACATAATTTTAGTATGTCCACAATAGAATATTTTGTCTGAAATACTTAAACTTTATTAGAACCCGTCATATTTCAAGGCTTGACTATTCATAGCCACCTACCTCTAGTTTGGCAGATATGCCACAGAATGTCATATTTTGACAAAACTTTTGCATTTTACTGATGATTGTAAATCTGGTGCTTCTTAAAAGGAAAATAATAAGTTATTAAGCGGAATTTGTGGCTATATTGATCTCATCCAATGCTGCTGATTGTCATGGAGAGTGATTTGATTTGTACTATATCATCGTTACTTTCTAGAAGTAAAAAAAAAAAAAAAAAAAAAAGAAACAGGTTCATTTTCTGCATTGGATAGATCTCAAAAATACCCGAGACCTTTTCTGTTTGGAATTGTGCTACCTCTATTCCATTTATAGAGAGCACTTCACTGTAATTACTGCTGTTGAGAAAGGGATATTGGAATCTGTTTGCCAGTGTTATTTTTCCCCTTCTAAGATGATATGTTGGTAATAAAATAGAAAGTGTGTTACCATGTATGACTATAGAGCCTTAAAGTTAATATTTAATAACTCAGTCAGCTATCTGGCCTAGAATCAAATCTGTACCTTGATTCTATTACTAGAAAATTCTGTTCAACTGAAAAATATCTTAAAAACCTCAAGGGATCCATAGGCATACAACTTGCGATTTTTCAAAATTTAACATAAAAAAGATTGTAAAGATGTTAACATAGTTTGTTGAGGTTTTTGTTTGTTTGTGGAGTTTTTTTGTTTTGTTTTGTTTTTGTTTTTGTTTTTGATTTTTTGCCAGATATGTGTTTCCCTTTACTTCCTTGTACCAGGGTTTTTCTCATTGGTAAGATGAGAGGGGTGGTGAAGCAATAATTATGAAGTATTTGGGGCTTTATTTTCTTCCATAATTAAAATTCAAGGGATGTTGAACCCCATTGCTTGATGACAAATGAGGAATTTATAAAGGTAAATATAGTACTTGGTTAATATCAAGATATCAATTTGATATTAATATCAAGTTTGGTACAAGATGGAAACAAATCTTAAAATTAGCAAATTTCTACCTTTCTGGTTCACCTGCTTTCTGCTATATTTGCTGGATATGATTTGAACTCCTAAGGATATCTGGAATCTCAGAGTTGAATAAAATAAAAACATGGAAGAACCAGTGATAATTTTTAAAGCTTCATATTTATCCAGATTTTTTTTTTTTGCAATCCATCCCCTGTTCTCCTGATACATGTTAAGTACTAAATAAACTATACATATAACTTTTTATGGCATGAATCTATAGAGAAAACATTGGAATTAAAAAGTAACATGTTATTAAATCCATTAAAGAATAAGCGACTTTACCACAGGAACTACAAATATTTTTAATCCATCTCTCTATCTTCAGAGTCTAATACAATATCTGGTATGGAGTAAGAAATTAATGAATGCATATTGAGTGAATGAATAAGAATATGCTTACCCATCTGGGACAGGATATGTATAATAGTTGCTACAACCACTAAATAACAATAAACATTTATTAGCAATTTATTTTCTAGAATGTATACTAAGAATCTTTTACTCATTATCACAAAAATAGTTTTGTGCTTTTCATTCCTAACATCAACAAGTGAGAATTTTCCATATTCTATCTCCTTTTCTATGCGTATCTTTGTTAAACTTTTTAATCCTTAACAATCTTGTCAAGGTGTAATGACACATCCTTGCAGTGTTATTTGAATTTTCTTGTATGGTAATTAACAGAGCATATTTGATGAGTAGATTGGTTATTTTTCATTTAGAAAGTTCTTATTAAACTCATCATCTACTTGTGATACGTTCTTTTAATATGCTGATTGTGCAAAGCTTTTTTGTTTGTTTCTTTTTTCTCTGATGCTGGAGAGTAAATCCAGGCCCTCACATATGCTAAACATGCGATTCACCACGGAGCTATACCAGCAGCCCCTGTAAAATTTTTTTTTTTTTTTTTTTTTTTGCAGTACTGGGAATTGAACTCAGGGGCATTCTACCTCCGAGCTATACCCCTAGCCCTATTTTTTATTCTTTATTTTGAAACCGAGTCTCACTAAGTTGCGGAGTGCCTTACTAGGTAGCTGAGGCTGGCCACGAACCCGGATCCTCCGGTCTCAGCCTTCCGAATGCTGGGATTACAAGCGTGTGCCACCACGCCCGGCCCGGCCCCTGTAAATTTTAAAACATTGTGAATATTAATTTTTAGTCATCTATGTTGCAAATGTCTTCTCTAATTTCATAACTTTATTTTCATTCATTGTATGTCATCTTTCTTGTGAAGAACACTTAATTCTCATTATAAAATTTATCAAATTTCACTTTATGATTAATGGGTATGTGTGTATGTGTATTACTGGGGATTGAACTCAGGAAGTGCTACTACTGAGCTAAATCCCTAACACCTTTCTTTTGTTTTTATTTATTTTTTTACTTTGAAACAGGATCTCACTAAGTTACCAAGTTCTGACCTCAAGCCAGCAATCCTCCTGTCTCAGCCTCCCAAGTACTAGAATTATAGTTATTTGCCACAGCATCTGGCTGGATAATGCTTCTTATACCTAGTTTGAGTAAAATTGTTTTTCTTCCCAAGGTCATGAAAGTGATTTCCTATATTATCTTATAAATGCTTTCTCATTTTGCCTTTCAAATGTTCCCTTCCTTTATTAAGGAATCTGTCCATTTATTTTGTTTCTTTGTTTTTGTTTTGAAATGGTTAAGCATGTGTGTGAGAAAAGCTAGCACACCTTTACAAGACATACTAGTCCTTCATTCAAAACTAACATACCAGCCATGGCTAGCTAAGTTATTCAACCTACTAAAATAATAAAAGAAAAATCTCAAATTCCTTGCTAGAACTTGAAATATGCCCTAACAGGCATATTTGAAATATGGCTTACACCAGGGCCAAATATCCAACTCTAAAGTATGATCAAAAGATCAAAAATGTTTGTAAATAGGCCTAATGATGGAACTTTCTGCTTGCTAATCCCCAGATATTCAGCTCAGTATCCTTTCTGTTAGCCATATATACTGCCTCCCAAAAGAATACAATCTAAAATTTTTATCCAGGGATGGAATCCAGCACAAAGCTCAGGATTACTGGTATGGTGGGTTGAAAGCATCCCCCTGTCCCACCACATATGTCCCTAGCTTAATCTCTGGAACCTGCGAACAAATTAGTTACATTAAAAAATCTACCTTGTAGGTGTATTAATGTTGTGAACCTTAAAATAAAGAGAATATCCTCAAGTATCTAATGTCACAAAAATAGTCTCAGAAGCTCTTAAATACAAAGAACCACCTCTCTCTAGGAGAAGAAAAGTGGTGGCATCACCTGGCAGGCTTTCTTAAAATCTTCCAGAGAGTTCTTCCCTCTGTATTGTCCTCCCATCTCAGAAATAAGCATTAAAGAATTTGACATCTTTGGGAATGAGGTGTCTTCAACCTATTTCCTACTTGTTGAGTACCAGACACTTTTAGCCCAGACTAGTAGTTTTCTCCACAGTAGACCTGTTTTAGAAATTTATCTAATAATCTACTTAATCATTTAGCCCATGTTTGAGGTAAATTCCACAACCAGGGTGCTTTTTTAATATGTACTTCTTAAATCTTTAGACATACTTGTAAAACATAGCACCACTTTTCCCATTTTTTATTCATCTGACCCCTGACATCTTAATTATTGTGATTTCTATGAGCCTTGTAGGCATAAATGAAAAAGCAATATTTTCTTGAGCCACGTTGTCTATCTGGGTGCCTCACCCTTCATTGAATCTTTGTTCTTATCTATTTGTGCTTCAATATTCTTATAATATTTTGCCAACACATATGCCCTAGCACTGATTATAGTTTTAGACTCCTCTGAAAAGTTCTCCCAGGCTATCAAGGTAGAAACGTTGTCTGATTCATTTCATATATTCATCTTCTAGTACAGAGCTTGAAAAATAGACACCTGTCATTGTATCTAAAGGGTTAATGTGCCGAAGTACTTATTTAATGCAAAGGGGATTAAATTGCAAAAACAAAAATGTCCACCATGATCTATAATCATTTATACTCTGATAAGAGATTTTGGCAATTGTTAGATTGTAAAAAATTAATAAATTGTTACACCAATGTATAGTTACTTATGCCAAAGCTGTGAAGTCCATACCTCTGGACCTGAAGGAAATGTCTTGCCAGCAGAATTGTCAGAAATCTACAAAGTACAGTGTCAAGAATTCCCTTAGTTGCTAATAACCATCTCCTCAATGTTACAGAGCAGATATGTCAAAAGTATGTATTATCCCAATTGGAAAATCTTGAATAGAAGTAAACTACAGTTTGCAAGATTGGAGAATGGCTTGAAATTGAAAAATTGACAAGTTTGGATGTAATTGTCTATGGAATTTTTAAATGAGAAAGTGAGAAGTGTGAAAACTAATAATCCTGTACTTCAGTGTTTGGGGGAAAAATGCCTGTAATGTAAGTGGCTTTTACATTTTTTTCATTGATGTTATCGTGATCTAGCAAGGATCACTTCTTATGCAAAAATGAGTGTCTCCATGTCTGAGGGTTGTAGTTAGACAAGATTCTTCAAAAAGTCAGTGTACGATGGCAATTAAATATGACTCATTCCATGTTCAAACTTTGCAAAGGATTTGCTAAAGTGAGCTTATAAAGGATCCATTTAAAAAAGCATGGGCCTATAAAAATCGCGAGTAACTGCAGTACACTGAAAACAAATTTTAATTTTTCTATATTATTTGCAATGTCTGTATATTTTGATTTTACTTTGGAAACAGCTCTCTATCTCTTGGAAAATTATGTCTTTGTGAATAGTAGCATAAACTTTCTGGCTCTCATGTAAACCCATGCTAGGTTGCTTTTCCTGAAGTATTTTATGAAAATATTTGTCACCTTTTATTATCTCTTGTTGTAGAAAGTGGGGTATCCACAGCCCTCTGGTTATATTTCCTTGATTCTGTGTTCTTGGGTCTATGAATCATAGCTCAATTACCCTAAGTCTTGAAAAGCTGTTTTTGAGGGCCTTGCTATTATTTCTGCATACTAAAGTAGCTTGAAATTTGTATAAATTGTGTACATTTGTGTTGTTTTATTCTATTTTATCTCTCATGCTGGCTAATTTAATTTCTAAGGGTTGGCTTAACTATAAAACTTGCTCAGAATAGCATCTCTCTGATCATCTGTCCTAATGAGGATGAAAAGAACCTGCTGTACCATCTGTAGTGGTAGTTCCAGTGAATGCTTTACGTGTTGGAGATAGTGTTGAGGTCTCTGCCCTGGGCATTAGGTTGGCATTTTTCATGCTATCTCTGAGTTCCCAGCTGGCCAGCATTAGTTACAGGCTGAGAACCCTAGGCTGGCTCTTAGCTCTGTCTTCACAGGTGCTGGCTTCAATGGGTCTCTTCAGCTTGAATTTAGCACAGCAAGCCAATAAATTCCCCACATCCTTACTTAGAGACAAGAATTTAAAGGAGATCTCATAACTTCCTTTTGCAAATGCAAGTACTCCAGATCTACAAACTGCCATTTTATCTTAAAATAATCTTTTCTACTTCTATATGTATATACATAACACAGAAAAAATCAATTTATATTGAAGGCCCATACATAAAACATTCAGCAAGTCTACCACTTTCATTTCTTTTTCTAATTAGTATGTACATCTTGCTTTAGACTAAAATTTTAGAGATAATGTTTGCATATTTGCTTCCTCTGTTTAACCATTCTGATATCTACTTAGAATATAGCATATTTTAAGTATTCTCTCCCCCCCCAAATAATAAGTATTGAAGATGTAATGTATGTTAATTATATTGATATAGCCATTTCACAATGTATATATATTTCAGAAGAGCATGTTGTTCATGTTAAATATATACAATTGCATTTGTCAATTTAAATGTTAATTATTTTTAATATTACAGAATAAGTAATCAGAATAATAAGGGGACAGAAATTATGACACAAAAATGGGGAAAAATTTGGGTCCTAAAATTCATTGTTCCTTGAAAGCTTAATAAAAGTGCCAACCATTTCATAGCAGGAGACAGAGTTAATTTCCACCCCTACCTTCACAGAATTCTGATTTGTAATTAGCTGGTTTTTACTTTGGTGGAATACTGTGTCCTCTTGGTGACTGTGCCCACTGTACATGTAGTTCTCTACATTTGATATACAATAAGTGGCCAATTGGTATATATTGATTAAATATAGTCAATAACAACCCCATTGTCCTTATCTTATTATGTGAAGATAATTAGCCATTTCCTTGAGATATCATTAACCATTGTTTGAGCTTCTTTTATTTGCAAAGATAGTATAAATACTTTATTTGTAACATGCCACTAATCTTGCAATATCCCTTGAGGTAGGCACTATTATCATACCATTGCTGATTACAAAATGGTAGCTCAGAGCAGTTAGAAAAATGCCAAAGGTGACCCAAACATTAAATGATACCACATGAGCCAGGAGCAGTGGTGCACACTTACAATACCAATACATGGGCGGCAGAAACAGGAGGATCACAGGTTTGTAACCAGTATGTGGTAAATTAGGAAGACTTTTTTTCAAAATAAAGGGCTAGGGGTGTAACTTAGATATGGATCACCTCTGGGTTAAATTTCTAGTACCACAGGGGGAAAAATGATAGGATATGAATGAAAAATCTGGTTTACCTATCTCCAAAGTCCATGATACAACTATAATATTCATGCTAGCACTATTTAACACAGACTTGTCTTTGTATAGCAAAATATCATCTTATAAGATGCTCTTATTCACATAGAGTAGATATTTGCTTAATCTAGCTTATGAAAACAAACAAACCAACAGAAATTGTTATAAAAATGTAGAATAAACATTTATAGTCATCCCTGTAGACCTGAAAGGGTAAGAGACAGAGTGGATACAGAAAAGTTAGATAATGGTTATAAAATTACCTCTGAATAGGAAAACTTAGTTCTTGTGGTCTATAACACAATAGGATCACCATGATCTTCAACAATCTATAATACATTTCAAAATAACCAGAAGAGACATATAGAAAATAAATGAGAAGATAGAAGTGTTAATTAATCTGATTTGACTATTATACATTGTAAACATACATACGTATTATTACACTATACTCTATAAATACATACAAATATCTGCCAGTACAAATTTATTTTAGTAATGCAGAATGATATCCTAAAACCCATGTGGATATATACAATCTTGCCTCAAGTGAGTCTGACATTAGGAACTTTGAGGCTTCAGAAACTGAGATCATTTTCATATAAAACCTCCAGTCCAATGGGATTGATGACATTAGTAGAATAGCCACACAAACATACATAAAAATGTTCATATATTAAGTGCATTTTAGGAAATTTCCAGGTACCATGAGAAAAATTTTGATTTGGGTTTCCACAAAAGATTTCATGTTCCCAGATCTGAACATTAACAATTTATTAATTAGAATTAAATGAAGAGTACCCCAGGTAAAAATCTTCTATCTCAATTTCACTCGTTATTATATCCAAAAAATCTTATCAGATATTCCCAAAGAAAATTATATCCCTACTATTTTTCTCACATCTCATACACTTTTATCCCATCATTTTTAGTGAAATTTAAAATTATTTATGTGTGATTTTTTAAACACCTATTTATTTCACTCTGCTCTATAATTAATATAAATATCTGGGTTGCCTATAAGAATGTACCTGTCTTAACTCAATCAGCTATGACAAGGACCAGGAGTCAAAAAAAAAATCTTGTTTCCAAGGTAACCAAATTATGTAGGGTGTACGGAGCTGTTTAATAATTATTTGAAATTTTAAATATTTTTTGATATCTTACTATGTGGGCAGCATTATGCTAAAAACCAGGAATATAGATAGCAGCTCAATTCACAATAACCAAACTATTGAACCAGCCTAGGTGTCCATCAACAGATGAATGGATAATGAAATTATGGTGTATACACACAATGCAACTCTACTTAGACATAAAAAAGAACACAATTATTGTCATTTACAGGAAAATGGATAGAATGTGAGATATTATCCTTAGTGAGATTAGCCAGTCACAGAAAGTAAAAGGTCATATGTTTTCACTCATGTGGAAGCTGGGAAACAAAGAAGACCTCAGATAAATGAGGGGAGCCATTAGTGGAATAGAGGAGATCTGGGGAGGTGGAGAGAAGGGAGAATAAAAGGGATATATGATAAGGTTAACTATTCAAATAATCCTTTGTTTATACAAGAAGTTACTTGTATCGATGTAAACACTATCTATTGGGGATGGGGAATGGTGTGGGAACCAGAGAGAAACATGTAATGAATACTACCGGCATGTATGTATTTATCATTCTGAACCTCACTATGATGTGTAATTACAATGCACCAATACAAAAATATAGTGTGAAAAAAGGAAACTCTGCCCTTACAAAGAATACAATCTGATTGAAAGAATAAGATAATAATCAAATTCATTTGTACCTTATGCAATACCCTGAAAGGTAAGTGGTATAGAGAAAAGGAAAGCAAGAACTTGTAATTTTATCTAGAAAAGATGGGGCAATTCTCCTTGAAAATATGACAGTTCACCAGAGGGTTAAAATAGGCGAATACTAAGCTATGTGGATAATTCAGTTCTTAAACACAGGAAGTTCATGACTTGGAAGATAAGCAAAGAACTTTACATACACTTTTTTGGCTTCTGCCAACATTTCTCATGCTGCTCCTAGCTAAAAATACTGCTTTTCTTCTCTAATTTATTATCCACACCATCAGTGAAACCCCAACATAATTCACTGTAATAAAATAAGGCAGAAACAATGATGATAATTTCTCAATAAATATCACCACGCAACAATATATTGTAAATTACGTATTTCAGTGGTGAGATTGTCTAGTATAATCTGCATGTGGGTTAAAAATTGAAAATGTTTCTAAACAAATGAATTTGACAAGATGGGAAAACGATGGTTTTTAACTGGTTTGTATCTGCTTTGCTTTCTTTCAGTAAGAAAAAGACAGTCAATAGTGCTCTAAATACAATACTAGTTAACTTGTTTAACTAGTATTGGTTTACCATTTACATAAGAATTTGAATTAGTGTCTATAATATATTTGACTCTATGATAAGCACTAGAAATCCAGTTACCAAGTAATACAAACATGTTTGTATCATAAATTAAGATAAAATATATAATGGGAATACATGTTCCTACTACACTATTGAATAAACTGTTGGTGTGAAATAAACATTTTCCATACCAATTTCATATCTGGGCCTTGGTTCCCAATGCAGATTAAAATCTTCTTCTGGAAAGAGCCAGTTTTTCTGTATCTCAGAAACAGGTGAAGATCAGTGATGGCAGCTAAAATGTCTCTAATGGAGCCATTGAACATGCATTGATGTTACAACTCATCACTGTATTTACAGTTGTCTGAGGAAAATAAAGGGACTTGCAGCATGTCAGAGACTTAGTTACTGTATTTGGATTCAACGTGAGAACATCTGGGTGCTATTTCTACTACATCATATCATTCCATCTGTCTACTACATCATATCATTCCATCTGTCTTCTTTTTCCTTGTCCTCATTAAAATGGCTTTGATAAAAAAAATATGTAGAGGTACAAAAATGCCATGTGGGCATGTGTGTGTGTGTGTGTTTAGCATTTAAGTTTGTATCAGTATATGAGAATGCACACATATGTATAGCAATATATGTTGCATGTATAAAACACATATATATGGTTTTCATCTATATATGCCCACACAAAGAAATAGTACATTTGTGTAAGCCTTATTATTTGTATGCATAATATGGGTAAATAATATTCTTTTTTAATTTATTGGTGCCTTATAATCATACATCTTGATGAGGTACAGGGTGGTAGAGATATACACTTATCACTCATTTAGCTTTTCCCCAAATCCTACCTCATTCCTTTCCCCTTCCTTCCTTCTCCTGTTCAGCATAATGATTAACTCTGATAACTTTGTGAATGTACATCATGTGCATTAGGGTGTTTCCCTCTTCTCCCCTTCCATTTCCCTCAGTTTGGTCGCCTTTTTTACTCATACAAGTTTTCTCTGTCTTGGTCGGGAGTCCCTCCTATGTTTCCTTTTCTCCCTAGCTTCTGCATATTAGGAAGGACATCCATTTTTTTCACTTTTTGCGATCAACTAATTTCACTTAGTATAATGTTCTTCAATTCCATCCATTTCTCTAAAAATGACATAATTTTGTTCTTCTTTATGGCTGAGTAAAATTCCATTTTTGTACATATCCCATAGTTTTGTAATCCATTCATCTGTTGATGGACATATTGGCTGGTGCCATAGTTTGGCAATTGTGAATTGTGCATATATTAGTCTGTTAGTTTGGTTTCCATTCTTTCGGGTAGATTTCCAGAAGTGGTATTGCTGGATCATACGATACATTCATTCCCATTCTTCTGAGGATCCTCCACATTATTTTCCAAAGTGATTGCAGTAGTTTGCAATCCCATCAACAATGTATTAGAGTTCCTACTTATCCACATCCTTGTCAGCATTTGTTGTTTGTATTTTTAATGATTACCATTTTAATATGGTTAGATGAAATCTCAGGGTAGTTTTGATTTGCATCTGATTCTTAATGATGTTGAACATTTTTTCATACATTTATTGTTCATTTGTATTTCTTCTTTTGTGAAATGTCTATTTAGTTCACTTGCCCATTTTTTGATTAGGTTTTTGTTTTCTTAACTGTGAATTTCTTGAGTTCTCTGTATATTCTATATATTAGTCCTCTATCAGAGGAGTAGCTGGAAAGAATCTTCTCCAATTCTGTCCACTTTCTGTTGAGGTTCTTGATAGTTTCCTTTGCTGCACAGAACCTCTTCAGTTTATTGCAATCTTATGCATTGATCTTCCATTGAACTTCTTGTGCCTTTGGGATCTTGTTGAGAAAGTTTTTATTTTTTTTTTACTTGTTCCTATGTGTTGAAATGTTGGACCTATGCCCTCTTCAACTAGCTGCAAGGTCTCTGTTCTGATTTCCAGATCTTTGATCCATCTTAAATTGACTCTTGTGCAGGTTTTTTTTTTTCCATTTTTCTGCACATGGTTAACCAGTTTTCAACACCATTTGCTGAAGATGTGTTTTTCTAGTGTATGTTTTTGTCTCCTTTGTCAAAAACCAATTGGCTGTAAGTATGCAGATTAGTTTCTTAGGCTTCTATCCTGCTCCATTGGTCTATGTGTCTGTTTTTGTGCCAATACCATGATGCCTTTATTACTATGGCTTTGTAGAACAGTATGAAGTCAGGTATTGTGATGCCTCCTGTAAGGTTCTTGTGAGAATTACTTTGACTATTCTGGGTTTTTGTTGTTGTTCCAAAGGTTTTTGTTTTTTATTTTATTTTATTTTATTTTTTTGGTAATGGAGATTGAACCCAGAGGCATTCTATCTCCAAGCTACACCCCAAGTCCGATTTTATTTCTTATTTGGAAACAGGGTCTCACTAGGTTATGAAAGGTCTCGTTAAGTTGTTGAGGCTTGCTTTGAACCCATGATCCTCCTGTCTTAGCCTCCCAAGTGCTGAAATTAGAGGCATGCACCACCCTGTGTGGCTTTCCAAAGATATTTAAGAACTGAATTTTCTATGTCTATGAAGAAGTACCTTGGCAATTTAATGGGTATCGCATTGATTCTATAGATCACATTTGGAAGAATGGCCATTTTGATGATATTTGTTCTGCCTATCCAAAAGCATGGGAGCTCTTTCCAACTTGTAAGATCTTCAATTATTTTTTCAGTGTTTTATAATTTTCCTTGTAGAGGTCTTTTACCTCATTAGTTAAGTTTTTCCTAAGTATTTTATTGTTTGGGGGGATAACATGAGTGGAAAATTTTCTGGATTTCTTTTTCAGTGTATTATGGTTGGCATACAGGAAAGCTTCTGATTTTTTTAAGATTGATTTTTTTATCCCGACACATTGTTGAATTTGTTGATCAGTTTTATAAGCCTTTTGTTTGAATTTGTTGGATCTTCTAAGTATAATGTCATGTCATCTGCAAATAGAGATAGTTTCAGTTATTCTTTTCTTATTTGTACTCCTTTGATTTCCTTCTTTTGCCTTATTGCTCTGGCTAGAGTCATAGTACTATATTGAAAAAGAGTGGTGATAGTGAACTTTCAGAGTTTTTCCTCAGTAAATATGATATTGATTGTAGGTTTATTGTATATTGCCTTTATGATGTTGAGGCATGTTTCTTCTATTCCAATTCTCTGCAGTGCTTTTAGCATGAATGGTTGTTGGATTTTGTGGATTGTTTTTCAGGATCTATTGAAATGATCATGTGATTTTTGTCTTTGGTTCTGTTTATGTGGTGAATTACATGGACTGTTTTTTGTATGGTGAATCAGCCTTTCATCCTTGGGCTGAATCTGACTTGGTCATGGTGTATAATTTTCTTGATGTGGTTTTAAATGCATATTGCTTGCATTTTGTTTAGCAGTTTTGCACCTAAGTTCATCAATGCTATAGGCTTGTAGTTTTTTGTTTGCTTGATTTTTGTTTTTTTCTTGAGCTGTCTTTATTTGGTTTTGGTATTAATGCAATATTGGCTTCATAGAATATATTTGGGAGAGTCCCATTTCTATTTCGTGAAATAAATTGAGAAGTATTGGGATAAGCTCTTCTATAAAGATTTTATAACATGCACCCGGGAAACCATTGGTCTTGGGCTTTGCTTTATAGGCTTTTTATTGCTGCTTCAATCTCTGTGGTTGCTATTGGTTAGTTTAAATTTTCTATATCTTTTCTGATAATCTTCTGGATTTCTGCACTTTCAGTGGTAACATGACCTTTGTCATCTCATATTTTAGTAAGTTAGGTTGATTATTTTGGTTAGGTTGACTAGTGGTTTATCTGTCTTTATTTTTTCAAGAGACTAGTTTTTGGTTTTGTTGATTTTTTATATTTTTTATTTTCTACTTCATTTATTTCTGCTCTGATTTTAATAATTTTCTGTCTTCTACCAGCTTTGGGATTAGACTGTTCTTGTTTTTCAAGGGCTTTGAGGTATATAATTAGGTTATTTATTTTCTGATTTTCTGTTCTTCTTAGGTGGGCACTTAGTGCTATGAATTTTCCTCTTAATACTGCCTTCAAAGTGTCCCAGAGATTTTGATATGTTGTGACTATATTTTCTTTTTTTCTAGGAATTTCTTAATTTCATCCCTTGTTTCTTCTATGAACCATTCCTAATTCAGCAGTGTAGTGTTCGGTTTCCATGCATTTATGTGGTTTCTCTGGGTCTTCTTATAGTTGATTTCTAGTTTCATTCCATTATACTCTGACACAACACAGGGTATTATGTAACATTTCTTGAATTTGCTAGTGCTTGCTTTATGGCCCAGAGCCTTTGGAGAAGGCTCTGTGAGCAGCTGAAAAACTATATATATAAATACGGCTGTAGTTAGGTGGAATATTCTGTATGTGTCTATTATTTCCATTTGGTTTATGGTTTTCCTAAGATCTGAGGCATTTTTATTGATTTTTTTGTCTGGAAGATTGATCTAGTGTTGTGAGTGGAATGTTGAAGTCTCCCAATATTATTGTATGGGATCTATGTGTGACTTAATGTCACGGAGAGTCCATTTTGTGAAAGTGGCTGCACCTATGTTTAGGACATAAATGTTGACTATCATTATATATTCTTGTTGGATTGTTTATTTTGCCAGTTAAAAAAGATAGTATTCTTCTATATCATTTTCTAAAATTTTACAATCTCCCTCACTCATATTCTTACAATATCCTCAGTATATCATTCTTCCTACAAATTATATGGTGAATCTCAACCTATGTATAAAGATATTATTGAGATTGTGGCTGACAATATCTCTCCAGAACTATAAACACATTATAATTATTTCAAGTAGCTTCAATTCTTGTACCTTGCACATATTAAGTCTTTAGTACTTAATTCTGAGTTAAATTATAGATACAGTATATAATATCTATACACCATGATTTCCTCATGAGTAAGAAGCATATCTTATTTTGGGTTTATTTTCTTCAGTTTATGATACAGGTTTGAGCATATAAATGCATAGAGTAGTTTATAACTGGAAATGATCATAAAAGTAATCCATTTTGGGATCCTCATTTTACAGAAGACTAAACATTTTTTTAAAAATTAGATAAAGTAGCTAGTTCATTGTGTTGAGATTCAAACTCTAGTCTCAACCTGCTGATATACAATAATGAATTCCGCGACTTATGACGAACATTGTGAAATTAAGTTTTTTAGTGTGCTCATGAGAGTATATGAAACGTATGTTTTCATATACAGGAAATCATTTTAAGAATTATTGATAGTAGTATTGGCTTGCAAAGTCAGATACAAAAAGTAAAAGGAGATAGGTCTATACCTCTTACAACCCACTCAGGTACTTTAAATAGAATAAATATTTGAAAAAAATCACAAGTGACAATGAAATTAATTGTTCTCACCCTGTTAAGATTGGCATTTTTGTTCTACATCGTGAAGATCTGACAATCATCAGCCTGAGTCACCACCCATGACATTTACTTCTCTTCTTAACATACTATTGCTAAAAAAAAAAGAAATAGTTTATCCCTTACCCCTTCTTTG
>PVLC010012998.1:0-42814 GCA_004027655.1 Graphiurus murinus | reverse complement strand
TGGTACTGGGGATTGAACTCAGGGGCATTCTACCTCTGAGCTACACCCCCAGCCCTATTTTTTATTCTTTATTTTGAAACCGAGTCTCACCAAGTTGCAGAGTGCCTCACTAGGTAGCTGAGACTGGCTGCGAACCCGGATCCTCTGGTCTCAGCCTCCCGAATGCTGGGATTACAAGCGTGCGCCACCACGCCCGGCTGGCAGTGCAATTTTTAAATGAGTAACTTGCCACACCGGGCAACCTCCTTAGATAAGGTAATAGCATGAATGCCCCACACTTTGAAGGAAACAGGAAGCTCTAAGGAACCCCAGTTGCAACCAGAGGTGAGAGAAGAAGCCCTCTTACTTCCTGTACCTAAACCCTTGGTCCCAGGGTGGCAAGATGTCTGGCAGTGGCCCTGTCATGTGCAGGTTTCTCAGGAGCCATGGGTTGCACTCCTGGAGCCATGGGGCCTGGGACAGAAGGCCCAGTTACAACTGGACCCTTGGACAGTTGCCTGGCCCTGTCTCGTATGGGTCACGCTTTCCCCAGGGTGGAAGGCATGATTTTTTTTTTTAAAGGTACACAGGTTATAAGACTATGGCCTATAACCTTTTATTCCATGGAAGATGTTTCTAACCCTTTACCTCCAACCCAAGGTGCTTTGGTGTGCTATCATTGTTCTGGAGTGGCCACTATTTCAACCCCTGTTCTCTCACAAGATGAGCATGTTACTTTCATCCTTCATCGTCCTAGAAGGGAAGGACTTAATGCCTGTCTCTCTCTCTCTCCCTCTCTCTCTCTCTCTCTCCTCTCTTTGCACTGTTCTACTATCCAGGTTAACAGCAGGGAACAGCCTGCTTTCCTGGCACACACCTTTGAAAGACTACACAACTCCTCCCATTGCTGGGTCTGCACTGAGCTACCAGTGGAAGCTGCTGAAGGTCTCCAATGGAAAACCTGGAACCACAGCAGCCTAAAATGGGATGAGTGGCACCGCAAAATAGAGGACTTATTGTGCCAAGATCATAATAATGCCTTCCCCCTTTGTTGGGATATACTAGAAAACTAATGGGGCTGGTTAACAGGGCAACATGTAGAGTTCGCAAGCATAGAACAGGTGAAATGGTCTGTAACTAATCAAATTGTTGGGTGGTTGCCCCAAGAACAATGTCAGAATGTCACTCATTTACCAGATATACACCAGTGGTGGAATGAGTGGAAACCAATAGGGAGCAACCCCACTGATTTCCTTCCAGATGGCTATCTCTGAGTTTGTGGACATTTTGGCTGGTCCTGCCTCCCTACTCATTAGACAGGAAAGCATTTCTGTTGAAGACCATAGATACAGGGACAAACCCTCTGGCTCTTCCCCATAAGCCTAATAATTGGGACCCTATTTATTACCATTGGCACCATGTGTGCCAAGCTACATGATAGTTTTATCTTTTAGCCTTGTTTGTTCCAGGGAGTGGCATTATAGATATAGAACTAGAAGTAGAAGCCTTAGCCCAACATGATTCCTAAGCTTTAGGCTCTTCTGCCTTTTAATAGATGAAACCACCCAGATACAGAAGGTAGTTTTACAGAATAGAATGGGTGTTGGACATGCTCACTGCTGCCCAGGGTGGAATGTGTGCTGTTCTCCATGTAAAATGCTGCATATACATTCCAGACCACCACCAGCAGGTACAATAAACCTTAGTAGAGATGGATGCGGAGGTAGAGGCTATTCAGACCTTACAGGAGGATCCTCTAATAACCTGGTGGAAGTCACTGGGCTCCTCCTGGAGATGGATGTTGACTATTGTTGTCTGTGTGTCTCCTATATAAGGGAGAAGTCTGTAGAATAAGGCTGTTATTCTAATGGTGACTCCACATGTTTTCTTCTCTCTGGGGATCTCACAGCCAAAACCTCACTGCAACGACAGCTACCCTCTGACATAGCCACTTTCTAAAAGAAGAAATACAAATGGCCAATAGATATATGTCAGAATGCTAAAAATGCCTCATATGAATAGCCATCAGGAAAATGCAAATGAAAACTACCATGAAATTTCATTTCACCTCAGAATGGCTATTACCAAAATAAAAACCAAGGGCTTTGCAAACTGTGCTTAGGGATGTGGACTTAATCCTGTTTGTTGTGTTATAGCACCAAAGGATTTTAAGAAAGAGCAAAGATTTCTTTCTACTGAATAACTGCAAAGCCTGCAGTTTTAAGACCTTCTCCTCTCCTTTGTTGCTGATTTATAGCCCGTCTTCCAGCTCTTAAGTCCAATATCTGTATCTGTGATGCTTGTGGCTTGTAGCTCATAGCATCATCTTCCACTTCCTGACCTCATTTTGTTTCTTTTTATATTTGCCAACTTAGAATTTTTCTTTCACTTAAAATCAATGTGTGTGTGTGTGTGTGTGTGTGTGTGTGTGTGTGTGTGTGTGATGTTGTGTGTGTGTATGGTACTAGGGATTAAACCCAGGAGTGTTCTATCTCTGAGCTACATCCCCAGTCCTATTTTGTTTTTATTTTGAAACAGGGTCTCACTAAACTGCTGAGAGCCTTGCTAAATTGCTGACAGGGCTTGCCTCAAATTTGTGATACTCCTGTCTCAACCTCCCAAGTATTAGGATTACAGGCAATATGCCACCATGCCTGGCTCAGTTTATATATTTTTAAAATTTGGTTACACACTTTTTTGATTTTTTTTTCTATCTCTGGTAGCAGAGATGGGCCTATTTTAGAACATTTTGGTTTCCATATTATCTAAAATTCCAATAAAATACACATATTATATGTTATTGTATTATTCTGAAAACTTAAAAATTGAATTATATGATTTTAATTCATTTAATATACCTTACCACAATATGATTAGTTCTATAGTATTTAAATAATATCATTTTCCCAATATTTAAGGCTTCAGAAAAATTATTCTTATAGCTAAGAAAGACTTAATAAGGAAGAATGATTCCAATGTTGCTCAAATACTGTAAAATCTTCAGGGAGCTTCATAGAACTTACCAGAAATAAATGTGTCTATGTAGATCTTAATTAAGTTCACAGAAATCTTCAAAGCATACTATCTGGTTGTGAAAAGTTACAAAAATTGTATTCAAAAAAATTTAAGCAATAAAGAGATGAAATGAAAAATAAAAGTGTTTTATTCACTTATTTCCAGAGATAACAATTTGATTTGTGTTTTCTCAGACTTTTCTATTTATGCACACACTCACAAGTGTTTGTATATGGCAATAGGGCAATTATAGAATTAAAATTGTTGTATTCTCTAGAATAAGTATTTCCTTAGTAGGGGTTGTTTGAAATACTGCAACAAAATTGATTGAGGGACTTTTTCCAAGGTCTGAGTAAATTTTATCAGAGAGAGAGAGAAAGAGAGAGAGGGAGAGAGGGAGAGAGAGAGAGAGAGAGAGAGATCGATCTTTTAGATTATCCTGAAGTTAAATGTAGTAAATGGCTATTTAATAACTAGCCACACTTGAGTGAAAAGTTTCCCTGTGTTAGCATATGAGAGCTATTATTAAGATTTTTCCTTTACTACTATTTAACAAGCATATCCTTGAAGCTAAACACAGTCCTAGATAATATATATATTATATATGATATATAATATATATTATATAATTATATATTTATATACATTTGTATAATATATGTTGTACAAATATATTGTATTGAATTTTATTCAATACAGCCTTAAGAAGAAGATGTTACTATCTTCATTTTATTGAAGAAAACATGTTGTTCAGTATGGCAAACACCTTGCAAAAATTACCTGGTTTCTAAGCAACTGGATTAATAAGAACTAAAGTCCTGGTGAGTAACTACCATATTGTGTATTCCAACCTCAACTTTTTTAGGTCAGAATATATGATTTTTAATCAACATCTATTGAAGATTTATGTGACTTTGATCAAAAGATATAGCCAATGTTTAAAATGAAATAAAGAGATAATAAGTATTTTAGGATTTTTTTAGAAAGCAAGTTGAGGAACAATATTTGAAAACTCGTGAAGATACTAATTATGATAGCCACATTTCAGAAACTTTGGAAACAATACATCTTGCCACATTAAGAATTTTCTTTTTCTCTTTTTCTTTTGGGGTGGGGGATGGTCCTGGTTATTGAACTTAAGTCCTCATGCATGCTAAGCACTTGCTCTACCATTTAGCTACATACCGCAGACCAAATACATTATCTTACCCCCATTTTTAAGATGAAGAAATTGGAATTTAGGAAAGTTAGGTTAATTGTCAAAGTTAACTACCTAGTAAATTGCACAGCTGGGATCCAAAGATACTTTTGCATGCAGAAGGAAATCACTGGCTTAAATCTCTACAAAACTCAGGGAGATTAAAAAGGAAATCTTCAATTTGACTTAACGGAAGGTGATGGGGGAAGGGGGGGCACCATAATGCACGTGATATACTTCCATGAACATATCAAAGTCAATCACTAAACTGAACTTGAGAAGGAGGAGAGCGAGGGAGTGGGGCAGGAATTGGGGAAGGGTTAAATGAGAAATGTGTGCATGTATGCCTTTATCAGCTTGTACCTAACAAAGATGTATGATTACAATGCACCAATTTAAAAAAAAAAAGCAAATCTTCAACTCTAGTAGATGTAATATAATGAACAGTAACAGGATCTGTAGAGTAATGTCTCTTTCAGGAGTAGACCTACATGATTTGCTTACTTATATCCTCGTTTAGACTCCCCCACCCCAAGGTACAGGGGATTGATTGAACCCAGGTGCATTCTACCTGAGCTATATCCCCAGCCCTATTTTGATTATTTATTTTGAAAAAGGGTCTCACTAAATTGTGGGGAGCCTCACTAAGTAGCTGAAGCTGGCCATGAACCTGCAATCCTCAGCCTCAGTAGTGTGCCACTATGCCTAGCTTGGTTTAGACTTTTTAAATGAATAAATGAAAGAATGATGGTGACCAAGGTGACTTCCAGGTAAACATACATATTTTTCTTCACTAATTTAAGAAATTCCTTAAAATAACAAAATAGAGCCTACTAAGTGAAAAGTAGAAGGTTAAAGAGAACTTGATATGATATGAGAGTGAGATTTGGAAAGCTTAAAAGCAAAATAAGTGGCAACTAGCCTTATGGGAAATGAGAAGACAAAATTTTAAGACAATAAATTGGGAAACTGAGAAGCACCCCAGTTCTTACCATAATGCCCCAAACAGTTCAGTAAATGATGTTAGGTGCTTGTGAAAATGAGCTAGAGGTGAAATTGAGAAAAGCATTGCTTGAAAGTTTAATAAACAGACTCCCTAGAACCTCTATGTCATCCCACACAACCACCTTCTCTCAGTCAAGCTGAATATAGGGTGCTTTTCCTCTCAAGAGGATAAAGCAGATGTGCCGTTGGCCATATTAGGAAGAGTCGAGATTTAGGAATCCTGTTGGGCACTATTGTGAGTGCCTTTAGTCCCAGCTACTTGGAAGGCTCCCTTGAGCCCAAGATTTCTAGACCAGCCTGGGCAGTAGAATAAAACTATGTCTCAAAAACACAAATGACACTAAGAACAAACAAGGGAACAGGAGAATTCAATGAAAGTTCTTATACTGAATGTTGAGAGCTCAGTTTTCTTTTGTTGCATGGCTTCCAAAATAGTAGACACCAAATTACTATCTCCAAAGTAGATGCCTGTAGAACTATTCTCTAGGGAATTTGATTGACCCCAGATAGAAGGCCCCAAAATAAGAATTAGTCTCCCCTTATCCCCATTGAAACACATTGGTCAGAGCACACAAAGGATGAAGCACACAGGAAAAACTAAATTTACAATCATATTATTTGTGTCATAATCTTAATTATTTGAGAGCAATTGGTGGTTGTCAATATTTGAAGAAATCTGCTTGTATAAAACTCATAAATACTCCAAAAGAGATTGAATAACAGCAATATGGAGATCCAAAATCTATGCAGGGAGATGAAAAGTTCGAGAGGGATTCATTATCATCATCAAAGATGTAAGAAAATGTAGCATTTATAAAACAGAATGGGTTCTGTCAAATAGAATGAACTTACTTCTACCTTAAAATAGGAAAAAAAAAGAAATATTTTCTGAAATGTAAACATATGATTACACAAAGTTAAAATCCCATTGAAGGAATAAAAGATAAGGATGGGTAAAGGATTAGGAAGTAGAAAGTTTAAACAATAAAAGGGCCAGGCATGATGGCACATGCCTATAATCCCAACACTTGGTAGTCTGAGACAGGAAGATTTCAGGTTCAATGCCAGCCTTAGCAATTTAGTGAGACCTTATTCAAAACAAAAAATAAAAATAAAATAGGGGCTGGTGATATAGTTGGGAGGAAGAACATCCCTGGGTTCAATCCCCAGTATGACAAAAGGGGGGGGGAGGACAATTAGAATATTAATACAGGAGTTTCAACAGTTCAGGAAAGAAAGAACAGAGAAAATTGATTGGAACAAATAAAGTAGATAATTCATAAAATGAATAATTTGAGATAATTTCATAAAATTGACAGAGCCCACTAGTGTTCAGCACAATGCTAATAATGAATGGGCTTCACCAAAGCGTAGCATTGTGATATTCAGAACATTAATGATAAGCAGAAGAATCTATGAGCATCCAGAAAGAAAGTAAAATGGATTACATAAAAAGGATCCAGGATCAATATGGCTTTAGACTTCTCAACAGGAACACCAAAAACCAGATGATGATAAAACAAATCCTTCAAAATTCAGAGTCACAATGATAGCCCACCTAGAAGTCTATAACCAACCGAATTACCAATTTACTAAATGTGAAGATGTTTTCAAATTTGAAAGACATCAAAAAATGTGTCACTCATGTATACATTCTTAGGAACCGATTGAAAGGATGTTCTCCACCAAAACAAGGGATAAAACTACAAAGAAGAAGAGATGGAATTCAGCAGGAAACAGCAGATCCATTCAAGAGAGCAGCAAATGGAATCCTCTGTGTAATGGTGAAGGGAGATACCATGATGGCAGCTACACAACTGGTCTAGAGAGATACTAGTCCAGATTGAAGCAGAACCAAAGGCTATAGGACAAATACAGCCACAGAAATAAATTGATAATACAATGTATTTTAACACTTAAGAAGGAGACATAGATGACTTGGGAGAGTTTGATGATGTATTAGTGATAACTATATAGAAAACTAAATAAGTGAAAACAATGAGAAAAACAAACTAGTGGAAACAAAATGTATAAATGGTTAAAAGCAGTCATCCCAGTTTATCTATAAATACATATTATCTATGCTATTTATAGTAATGTGATTTATTATCCCATATTATTCTATTTATAGTAATATGAATACTTTTTACTTATTTACTTATTTTATTTGATGAAGATGGAACCCAGGGCACATGCTAGGCAAGCACTCTCCCAACTGAGCTGCACCCTGAACTCATTATTTATTTAACCAAACTTATGACAAAACTACACTGTGTTGCTGAGCTTAGGGAAATGGGATGAATGAAGAATAGAACAACACAGTTAAATGTTGATTTTTCCATAGTAGAAAGTCAATGTATAATGACTAAAATAAAAAAATCAAAACACTAAGCATGTCATTGAAAGAAGCAGAGGCATCAAGGAAATAGCTAAAAAGAGAACAAAGTAATTGCTTCTGGGAAAGGGAGATGCAATGGGGTGAGGTGGGCAGTTTACTGCTAGTCCATAAAAATGATACAGAACTCTTGAACTATGTGCCTGTGTTCTTTTTATTTAGGAAAAAATTAAATTGTAGGACAAATAATAGGTCACTCATATTACTGAAAATGAATTGAGGTAGTAGACATTTTCCATCCTAATATGATTAAATATTTGTGTACAGTACTGCCAAGATTTGCCCCAATTGAAAAGAAAGAAATTTAGAGATAGGATTTTCTGAAAAGGAAAATAAAGAGAAGTGTTGAAGTGGTTTTTGTTTGTTTGCTTGTTTTTATCTTCAGCTAGAGCAGGGATGCTGGTTTGTTCTGATTTTTTTTTTAATAGCAGCACAGCTTTACTGGCTGAGCACTGCCTTTCCTGTGGAAGGAAAAGTTATTCTAAGCTGAATGCTAAAGTCAAAGAGCTGCAGACCCACGCCTGCTGTTTTCAATTAGCATGCCAGTCCCAATGGCATGTCCGGCAGACGGTGTTTTATTAGGGGTTGGTCATCTCCTCCTCCGAGCCACGTGAACAGCCTGTGGTTCTACATGCTTCCTTTGACCTTCTTGTCCCTCTGGAGTTGTGTGACCGCTGGAAGCTGAAGCCACAGCTGTCTGCCACTTGACTCCCAAAGCTGTCTGCTCTTCAAACTTGCCTGGGTACAGAGAGGAAAAGCAAGTTGAAGGAAAGGGACGTCTCTCTCTGAAACAGACCGTTCCTTTTGCTTGAGCAGGTTTGAGGACTGGAATGAAAGCACAGTTGCCAGCAGAGGGGTGGAGGTGGAGGGGCTAGCCGGTGGGAATGCTCGGCAGGGGTCAGGGGGGTGGATTCTACTCCTTTCAGCCCAGGGACCAGGTCTGGGCTAGAGAAAAGTGGCTCTTTACAGATTCAGAGTCAGGCAAGGAACCTGGCACATGAGACGATGGAGAAGAGTGCACAGACCTGGAATTGAGCCTAAAGAAGAGAAGGTTGAGGGCAATTTAAAAAGAAACTCTGGAGCAGGAAATGTCATTATATTAGGAATGAGGACCAGATGGTCTCAATCTCTTCTGAGTGCAGAGCAGGGAGAAATAATGACCTTATAGAATAAGGCAGAACTTCATGATAGTTGTTTAACACTGAAATGGAGGATGTGGAATTCTCCATAAAAATAAGACCTTTGTCTTATATGAGCATTTGTACATAGCTTTGCCTAATACATAAAGGGTTCATGGAATAATGTCTGTGGGCTGCCTCCGTGAGCATTCTCTGTATCACAGCAGTGTTTCAGGTAAATAAGAACCTTTCAGGCTTAGAAGGCCTACTTATAGTAAACCTGGGTCCATAGTTGTATGAACCTGAATGAACAATAAAAAGTTAAATTTTCTTGGTTTTTTTTTTTCTTCTTCTTTTTCCAATTTCCTACACATATTTATAAATACATGGACTGATAGCAGATAGCAACCTTTCACTCATGGCTTTGTTCTGTTTGGGGGTTAGAGACTGAAGAGTTTATTAACTAAGATAAATGTCTTGATGCTTTACTCCTTTAAGATGGGCTGAAATTCTGTTTTGACACTTTTAAAATATTTAACAGGACTGCAGCCGATAAGGAGTAATTTATAGTTTTATGTTAAAAGTTTCTTTTTATTTTTCTTAAAGTGGATAACAGCAAGATCTAAATGTATTTTTTTAATTCTTCCATTTGCTCTAAAATTTACTTGATAAGTAATTTTACTTGCAGGTCCTATAAAATACCCATTCCTTTAATAAGGAAATACCCATGGCACCTGGGAACATCATCTCACAGAGATTTTAACAAACCAAGAATGGACTGCTCACTGGAATTCACTGTAGTCTACAGTTAGAATAAGTATTTTTCAATTTATGATTCCTATGCTTCAAATCAAAGCTAACATTTTAATTAGTAAATTGACCATGAAAAAAAAGAGGCTGATGGCTAATTACTACTGATTATTCCACTGTTCGTTGATTAATGAGTTCAGTTAGTATGATAGCCATTCATTTTGATCAAACTCATCTGTACATCTTTTAATCAACTAAATTATAGTTGTATTCAATAATTTGATGTAATTTTAGTTAAATTTTTATGTTATTTGGCAAAGCAATTTTTTTCAAAGAAAAGTAATGTCTATAAAAGTATAAACTAAACTAAGATGTATAAGATGTATATAATATGTCTTCTTAGTGTAACAGATAAACTTTCTCAATGGGATGACATTTTATTTGTGTTCATCCTTATACAGAATCACTGTACTTATTTATCAAATAATTTTTAAAAATACCTTTCAGCAAAATTTCTTGAAATGGAAGGGTCTTGCAATCTATTTTATCCATTTTTCTGATTCTACTAGTCCCTGAGCTTCTAGACAATACTAAATTAAAAGATGTCTTAGGAGATGACTGGCATTTATTTTGTCTAGTAAACAAAAAGAGAAATGTGGAGGTGTGGTCAGAAGAAGGGGAGGGAACAGTTGAATATCACAGTATTTGTGTCATAGGACCACCCGGATCAAGGAAACACAGGTATCAAAAACTTACTAAACTATGCTTCCCCCAAAGTACATGAGCAGTCCCCAGAGCCGCAAGAAACAGTACCTTCAGAACTCATTTAACAAAATACTGAAGTGTTTTCTACAGAAAGAGCTCAAGTACTTGAGTATATTCATTGATAATTTTATACCCCTAAATATATACACATACATATATCAGGCCGTGGATAATCCATAGTTAGTATTATTGTGGTTATTTTGGTATCAAATAGCTATATCTACCTGCAAACTTTGTCCAGCAAAAGTGCAATGAAACCAAAATTGTAGTAACTCAGTTTCTATTCAGAGTGAACTCTGTACTAGTAGAATTAATACTTATACTCTAAAATACTGTCTTGTGCATCCTTCTATAGAAAATACAGTGAACTATGTGAGGGGGAGAAAATAACTTTGTTAAAAAAAAAAAAACTTGGTGGATGATAGATGCAGTGAGAAGGATGGATGGAGTGAATGTGAGAATGGAAAGATGGAGAAAGGATGATGACTCCAAAGTTCCTGGCTTGAGACACTAGGATGGATGCATTGTCCCCGACTGTTGCCCAAAGTTGGAGTGGAAAATTAGTGTGAGGGAGAAGCAATGGGTTTTGTTTATGACTGTTGAATTTTAGAAGATAACGTGGATTTCCAAAAAAAAAAAAATATTCTCTTAGGAAGCACAAAGTTAGGACTGACTACAGGTGAGAGAACAGCTAGTTCAGAAATACTGTGTATGAAAGCATGAGATTGCTTTCACATCCTGTATTTCTAACCTGGATGTTTTATGTTTCTAACACTGAGAAACTAGACAAAAAAATATAAGCATATTATTGGAAAAGTAAAAGGCAGGAGTGAGAAAAATGGAAAAGGTTAGGAAGTGTGTAACTGAGAAGCCTTATTTCTGTAATATCTATGCATTTGAGGATTTTTGTGATTCTCCACATAAACGTTTCCTAATAATTATCTTGTTAAGCAGGGTGGACTTATATGGTTTCTGAAAATATAATACTAGAAATTTATAAGGATGTATAAAGATTTTTAGAGGTTATTATAGCCCCTCTATCAGAACAACATAGAAAACATGCAGAGAAGAGGGAATTTGCTCAGAAATAATGTTTGTGATTGACCTGTATGAAATCAGTACCAATTCAGAATCATTGGATTTGGAAAGTGCCTAAATTATTTATAATTTTTCCCTAAGAACTATAGCTAAAAATAGAAATAAAATCGCTCATTAATTTTTATCAAATGCGTGATTTTTATCAGAATTTCCCACTGACTTAACTCTAATTCAAGAAGAAAACAATTCCATGGCAAACTTAATCCTGTAAATACAACATGTGGTGTACATACACAAATTTATCAATGCTATCTCAATGTCATGCACAGGGAGGAGGAGAGGGTGAGGTGGGAGCAAGGGGAGGTTCACCAAATGCTATGTGCATGTATATCTCTATCACACTGAACTTCATCGTGATGTATGATTACAACGTACTAATATGACCCAGCAATACCACTTCTGGGTATCTACCCAAAAGAATGGAAACCAAACTATCAGACCAACGCATGGGTATCTATGTTTATAGCCGCACAATTCACAATTGCCAAACTGCGGAACCAGCCAAGATGTCCATCAACAGATGAATGGATTACAAAACTGTGGAATACGTACACAATGGAATTTTACTCAGCCATAAAGAAGAACAAAATCATGTCATTTTCAGGGAAATGGATGGAACTGGAAAAAAAATATGTTAAATGAGATTAGTCAGTCACAAAAAGTAAAAAATCAGATGTTGTCCCTAATATGCAGAAGCTAGGGAGAAAGTGGGCCATAAGAGTGACTCTAGACAAAGAAGGAGAAACCTTAGATGAGCAAAGAGGGTGACTTAACTGAAGATGGGAGAGGGAAGGAAAACACCTTAATGCACGTGATATACTTTCACAACATAGCAAAGTTAATCACTAAACTGAACTTGAGAAGGAGGAAGGGAGAGGGGATGGGGCAGGAATTGGGGAAGGGTTAAATGAGAGATGTGTGCATGTATGTCTTTATCAGCTTGTACCTAACAAAGACGTATGATTACAATGCACCGATAAAAATAAAAATAACAAAAGTAAACAAAAAATAAAAATAAGATAAATCCAATATATAGACCTGATTGTTTAACTTTTTCTTTCTCCTTTGAACCATTCCTATTTAGTTTCTAAGTTTTCCTTTCATTTTATTTGAATAATTTCATTTAATAACTTTCAATCATTGGTTTATTAATATTTGAAGTGCCTCAGCTGTTTTTAAATAAAAAGAAAGAAAAAATACTTCATGAAAATGAGGAGAGTGGCCAGTAGAATAGTGTAAAAGGATTGGGGAAGAGAGAAGAAAAGGGAGAAAGGAGGTTTGAGGAAGGAAACATTGAGTGACATTGTGTGTATATATAAATGTATCATTACCAATCTCACCAATGTATATAAGGACGGAGGTGTGGTAACACATCAAGAGATATGTGCATATATGAATGTATCACTTTGAATCTCACTAAGATGTGTAGCTAAAATGTACCAATAAAATTCTTTTAAAAATCCATTATAAAAATGAAAGAGTAAAGCTTTTCCTTGAATACAATTTAAAAATTCTGACCATGTTCTCAGTGGCTTTTAAGCCATTTGGGAATTCTGGGGTGAATTTTTGGCTGTCCAGACTGTTACATTCTGATAGAAACCATGTGCTGCTCAGTAGTTTCTAAGACTTTTGACCCTAAAATAAGTAAAAGTTTGATTTTTGTTAAGTTCTGTTTTTCTTGGCCCTGAAATGCACACCCATATTTGCATGTCTTGAAGATTTTGGGGGGTGTGTTTCATAGTATTAAAATATCTTTATATGCAGAATTAGCCAAAGGACTTCCTATAACCTACTCTATTTCACAAATGCCTAGAGAATTTCAAGATATTTCAAGTTTTCATTTGTATTTTTCCCATGATTTTTGTGTGACTCTATCAGTGGCCTCATTCGCAGAGGCCTCCAATAAGGGACAGTGCTCTAGTTTTGTCTCAGAGCTTGAAGGATAGTTTGGAAAATCAGATTCACCTCTCGATTATCTGGGGATTGAGTAATGCAAATCTGTAGAGGCAGACAGTGAGACAACATATTTGTGAACTTTAAAACTTTCTACAAATGATCAAAAAGTCAACATTTGGAAGACATTTACTGGCTGAAATTAAAAGTAAACAATGAACACTTTTCTAAGTCACAAAAGTGCCTTTGCCTCTTACTTTTCTGCCCTATAACAGTTTCCCTGTGGGAGGTAGGGGATGGTTTCTCAATTCTTAGTGTTGTGATACTCTTAGCCTTTTTCCACTCCTTCCTTTATTCCTCTTCAAAAAGACAAAAGATTCAATTCAACAAGTAATTCTAAAAGAAACTAAGCAAGCCTCTTTTTCTCTCCATTCTCTGTTTGGGAGAAGGCATCTGTGATCTATAACTGCTTGTGCCTGGTTGGATAAGTTTATCTAGCTTTGAGAATCCATAGTAGGAAGTCCACTTGTCCTCACATTTAATCCATATTGGCTTTATTGGAGCTTACTTTTCTATATGTCATATTCTTTTTAAATTTTTATTTTTAATTGGTGCATTGTAATCATACATCTTTATTAGGTACAAGCTGATAAAGGCATACATGCGCACATTTCTCATTTAACCCTTTCCCAATTCCCACCCCACTTCCTCGCCCCCCTCCTTCTCAGGTTCAGTTTAGTGATTGTCTATATGTCACATTCTTTTGTCCTACTTCTTGGTTAGTTCATACATCAAGCAGAGTGGAAAGCTATTGTTTATTGAGTCCCTTCGACCCTGTCTCTTTCCACCTAGCCTCTCATTCATGTTTTCCATACAACAAATATTCATGAAGCCTCTGCTCCACGTAGGGTACTGCGCCAGATGTTGTTGTAAGCTCAGTCCTAGCTCTAATTTAGTCCTGCTTTCTGTCTAACCAATAGGTCAGCACCTAACCCATGCAAAGCCACCACGGTGGCTGTGCTGGAGGAATTAGGTAAGGAATGCAATAAAGCGAGGACACCAATTCTGGATAACTCGGTTCCTATTCCAATAATTGACCAATGATAGATCCATTAAAATAAAAGTAGTTCTACTAACAGATAAGCCTTTTGGCCTTTATTTAGGAAAGAGTTTACTTAAAGCTTGGGTATCTTTTAACACAAATTATATTGTCTCTATCCTTTTGAGAGATACCTGTATAATACAAAATGTGTTCCCAAATGTTTGTTGTGGCCTAAATATATCCTTTTATTGAACCCACTTGACCACTTTCTCTTTAACTGTAATTTGGGTTTATCTGAGAGTTCCTTCCTCTTCCATCTTGTCCCCATTATCCCAGCCACAGCTAAGGAGTTGACAGGTCTGTGCTGGTTTCTCATTCCAGGCACTACATGTATTAATCCGCTTTTCTTTACTGTGACAAATATGGTCCTGGAAGGATGTGGTGGAGGAAAGCTGTTCAGCTTATAGCATCTTGGAAGCAGAATTGAGAGAGGGAGAAGAAGGGCCAGGACACGATAAACCCTTCCAGGGCATACCCCCAGTGACCTTCGTCCCTCAACTAGGTCCCACCTCCTATGGTTTTCACTGCTTCCCAATAATGCCATCATCAACTACGAATCTCTGCATGGACTAATCCAGCAATGAAGTCAGAGCACTCAGGATCCAATCACCTGCCAAAGCCCCACCTTTGAATATTGCTGAATTGGCGACAAAACCTTCAGTGTGTGAGCTCTAAATGCATAATTCCAGATCCAAATCATAACACCATGTAATTAATAATGGATCCATGCCTTCTTCGCAACTCCATCTGCAAAATGTGTTGTCTCTGCCTTTTCACAGGGTTTCCTTGAACAGTCTTACAGAATTCGGAGGAAAAAAAGTGAAAAAAGAATATAGATGGATCCTGAGACTCTTCTTACATTAGGCCCAGAATTATACAGAAAAAAACATCTTTGGAGATTGTGTTGCTAACTCAGCTGGGGAAAAGGAGTGGAGACATTTCCAAAACCCACCAGTGTTCCTTCTACCTGGAACCAATGTCATTATTTTGCCTGAGAGACCATTTTGTTTCAGATTCCTGTTTCACTCCTAATCTACAGCAGGCAAAGATCTACCCTGGCCTAAGTCTTTTACCCCTAATAAGCTGGATAACGTCTGAGTACTGGGATAGGTTTTTGCTTTCTTAAGGATACTCTGTTCCAAGAAATATAATGCCTTTTTATTAATTTCTGAACAGTAAATGTATGTACTATTCATAGAGCACGCCAAAATAGTTTAAAAATGACACTATGGAAAATCATTAGCCAAGCACTTTGCAACTTTTAAAGATAGAATGTAAATGCAGTTTCAGGCACTCTTATAAAAACAATCTTTATCTGTTTCTGACTGTGACTGATTTTGACTCTGCTAGGGAAATCTCAGGGTGGAAATTTCCTGAGCTGACAGCAGGTCATGCTAAATTAGCGCCGTCGTTCTTAGGGTGAGGCAGGAGTTAAAGAATGAAACTGGATTTATTTCTCATTAGTTATACATCCACAGAAGCATTGAAGAATAAATTTATAATTTCCCAGTTTTACAAATAGTGAATTAGTTCTTCCATTCAGTTTCCCCGAGGAGGATGAAAGTAAATAGATACCCAAAGTAAAGCTTCAACTCACAGCACATTTCAGATTTTTTTTTCCCAAGAGAAGAATGCTGTCTTTTCCTTTTATTTCTTTTCCAAGTTCATATTATCTTCTCTATGGCATGTGATGGGGATATCAAAACCAGATATACTGTACTCTATAAATGGGACTCTCACATGTCAACCTGATTGAGAGGCACAGAGAATTTCCCTGGAAAGGCTGAGTCATGCAGGCTGAACCACAGCCCATGTCTGCCTGCCCTTCATCTCCCAGCTGATCCCCAGGAAGACTTGACCTTTCCTTTACCACTGGGCATCTTTTATTTACTTCCCACATTCATGGATACCCTAAAAACCAAAATTTTAATATGGGTGGATAACAATTCATTTAATCCAGTATTTGAGAGAAGGCCAAAAACTGAAGGTAAAGGGGACATTTTTTCCTTTTGATGATTCATCTTCTCTGGACTTTTAAAAACAGAGACTCTCTTACGCTTCTTTCCTGATGTCACCCCTAACCTTGTCTTTGCTTATCTCTTCTATGGTCATTCATTTTCTTCCCCAAGTCCAAGGTAACTTTACCAATCAGCTATAGTGACTACAGTGCTACATAGCCAACCATTCAGAAGTTTGGTGCATTAGAGACACATATGTTTGCTCTCATGGGTCTGTGGTTTGGGTAACTCTACTGCACATGTACTCCTACCCAAAGCATGTCCTTCTGACACTGGCTCACAGGTGGCCATGAAGGCAAGAAAAAATCTGTGATCTCCCTAAAGAATTCTAAAAAACTTGAATTTTATTTAAGAAGAGTTTTCTTATTTATTATTATTATTATTATTATTATTATTATTATTATTATTAGGTACTGAGGATTGAACCCAAAAGTGTTCTACTTCCAAACTGTACCCCTAGCCTGATTTTTTATTTCTTATTTGGAAATAGGGTATCACTAGGTTGCTGAGAGTCTTGCTTAAATTATCAAGGCTGGCTTTGAACCTGTGATCCTCTTGTCTCAGCCTCCCAGGTACTGGGATTACAGGTATGCACCACCACACCTGGCTTAAGAGAAGTTTTCATGGGAACTGTTTAATGCTCTTAGCTTCTTGTGTGTTCAATTTGAATCAATAACAGGAAACAGCTATGATAGAAAATTGTTTTTACTGATAAATTAATTGAGAGCTGTTTCCTAAAATAAAGGAAACAGTTATCCTACTTTGATTTTGAGTAGTTAGTCAACATATGGGGTACTATGTTAAATTCATGCTATCAAGTTTTGACATTTTAAGAAAACTGTTGAAAAGTTGGACTATGCATGGAAGAAGACATCCAAAAGTGAAACTTACTTGAAAATCAGCATATAGGAGGAAAAGTTGAAGGAACAGTGGCTTTTCTCTTAAATAAGAGAGATGACTACTTAATATTTTAATAGCTCTTTAAATATTAATATAGTACACTTATTGTCTTTATAATAGAAGTAAAAACTTGGAACAAAATAAGAATTGATTATCTTTAGTTTATGTCTGACTATAATTACTGAAGGACTTAACAAGAAGATACCTATATATTTGATATATCTTTTCCTGTAAATATTCAGAAAATGTTGGATGGTCAGGATTATTTGCAAATTTAATATTTTGGGATACAATTCTATGCTCTCAGTTTCCCAAAGGAATATGTACATGTCTTTTCCTATTCATTTATTTTTTAATTCAACAAACTTTTTTTTGAGAATCTACTAAATGTTGTGTACTGATCTTGGCACCAAGAATATAGTAATAAATAAGAAAGATAAATTCCTTGTCCTTATGAGCCTTACATTCTAGTGAAGGAAACAAATGATTAACTTGTAAACAATTTCAAATTGTGATAAATTCTATTTTAAAAGTAAGTGTAGAGTTGGTGATATAGCTCAGAGGTATATTTGAACCTGGGGTTTGAGCCCTAGCACCAAAAAAAGGAAGAAAGGAAGGAAGGAAGGAGAGAGAGAGAGAAGGAAGGAAGGAAAAAAGAAGGGTCTGTAAGAGTATTTGTTCAAAAATGTAAAAAAAAATTTGTTTTATGTATACCCTTCCCCTTCAAACTCCATCAATTTCAATATGTTTTTCATTTGCAATATGGTACAACAGAGAAAGAATATAAATACACACTAGGCAGATCTGATTTCATCCTTGGCTTGATGGTTTACTAACTATGAAATATTAAACAAGTTAGTCACTTTTACTCTCACTTTTTGATATAGTTTGGATGTTGGCTGTCCAAAAGCCCATGTGTGAAAAGGTGGTAGTACTGGAATGTGCTGTGGTACTCATGCCTCATAGGGGGTCCTTAAGTCTTTGGGAGCGTCCCCTCAGAGAGGACCAAGGGATTCCAACTTATAATCTTTCTATTCTTCCTGGCTTGAGATGTTAGCACTCACTCAGAGGCCCAAACAATTGGGACTGACTAAGCCTGGAGATGAACCTCAAGAACCATGAGCCAAAATAACCTTTTTCTTCATAAGTAGCCTGCCTCAGGTGTTCTGTTGCAGTAACACAAAGCTGACTAATATCCTTTTCTTACGTATAATGTGGGAAAACAGAAATAGCAGTCATACAAGGATAAAATGAGATATGTGAGATTAACCCTGGTTAATAGTTCTCCATTTGTAGCTCTCCCCATTTCTGTATCCCTTCACAGATCCATCTTTCCCTGCCCCTGCATTATTCCATGGCCAGGAGGCTGACCCCCAAGGACCATATCTCCTGGTTTCCCTTGTTGGCTAGTTTCCACTTTTGTTCAGCTAGTGGAAACACTCACAAGAGATTGGAGAATACAAGGAGAGAGGGTAGAGTATTTCCTCCCCAATGTGTCCGTGCCTTGGCAGGTATACTTAGCAATAGTTTCAACCTTTCAAAGTCAAATCTTCCACCAGGTAGCCTCTTTTACATAATTCTAGTTCCCTTTGGACTTGCTTGGGCTCAAAAGGTCACACTTTGACCTTCCAGTCCCAGGAGCTGTATTAATTCCTACAATGTTAGTCTACAGATGACTCACTCTCCTCTACACACACATTCATACTTATTCCTTCATTAAAATCTCCTCATTTAAACCATCCAAGAGAAGTGTGTTTCTCATGGGGATTCTGACTGATAAAGTACTTAATACCAGTTGTAACTACACAAAGTAGATCCTCAATTTAGCATTCGGGTCCTACTTTGTTAAATTATTTGATAAATTCATGGTTTTATGGAAGGAAAATGGAACACAGTGACATCATATTCATTCAGGTTATTGTCAGTCCTGGCATGGGACAGAGGGACAGATATCATTTGGCTTTTGCATTCAGTTTCTATAGCAATATGGTAATTTAAAAGATGATATGGGTGGCTATGAGTATTTGGGGGAGTTAATAAAAAAATAAGAGGATAAATACAGAGACTTAAAATTAAACCTTAATGCTTTATTTGAACACTAGAAATCTCCTGCAATGATCCTAAAAGAATACTTGATACCTAGTAACTACAAGGCAGAGAAATTTGAGGGTTTGCTCAATATATATATATATATATATATATATATATATATATATATATATATATATATATATACAAGGATTGAACCCAGAGATAGTCTATCTTCAAGCTACACACCTAGCCCTATTTTATTATTTATTTGAAAACAGCAATCCTCCTGTCTCAGCCTCCCAGGTACTGTGACTATAGACATGTGTCACTATACCCAGCCAACTAACTTGCTGTATTTTATAAGTATACAACATTAATAAGACCCTTATGATAAGGTTAAAGCATTGTTTGAGAAGTTGGACTATGAGAATCATATGAGGGTTTGGGGGCAAATTTGAAAGTATGAACTTTGATTCCCCAAATCAACCCAAGATTGTTTCTCCTAAAAAAGTAGCCTCTCTTTCTGCTATGAAAAAATAATATTTACAAGCATAAAGAACTATCAGTGACCTCATTTGGGCTTTTGACTCACAAATAAATGCCAGTTCTTCTTAAGACCCATCCCTACTATCTCTTATTGACTCTCTACCCATAATTAGAGCTAGATTCCAGCAACCGTAAGGTGGAAAATTACTAAGACCTCTCTTCAGAGGAGATAGTATGCATCATAAAAATTCAAAGGATCTTTTTAAAAATTGCATCATCAGGAACCTGATAAGCTATGTCATGGGGTTTTTGTTTTGTTCTGTTTTGCAATAATGAAGATTGAACCTAGGGGCATTCTACCTCCTAGCTACACCCCCCCCCCCCAGCTCTCTTTTTTATTCTTTATTTTGAAACAGGGTTTCACTAAGTTGCAGAAAGCCTCACTAAGTAGCTGAGGCTGGCTATGAACCTGTGATCCTCCTGTCTCAGCCTCCTAAGTACTGAGATTACAAGGGTGCATTACCACACCTGGATTTGTGATGTTTTCTAAGAGTTACATTGAAGTAGATGAAATATAAGGGTAAACTGAGCCAACTTTTCCATAGAGATACACTTACTCAGTATTTTGAATTTAGTATGTCAAACAGCTTTAAGTGTCTCTATTAGTTTCCTTTGTTGGTTAGTGGAACCTTGATTCAATGAAAACCAACATTTCATAATGTCAAGATGCTAGAACTTCCTTACCCAAATGTGAAATAAAGAATCCAAAGGTTTAGAGACTTCAGATTTTTTTTTGGCGGGGGGTGGGGGGAGTTACTGGGGATTGAACTCAGGATCTTTTTACCTCTAAGCTACACCCTCAGTCATTTTTACTTTTATTTTTTTTAGTCAGGGTCTCACTACATTTATCAAGGGTCTTACTAAGTTGCTGAGGCTTGCCTCAAAACCTGTGATCCTCCTGTCTCACTTTCCCAAGTACTAGAATCTCACTCTCTTGAGGAAGATTTATTACAACCTACACACCTTCCATGTTCATCAGGAATTACCAGAAAACCAATACTATTCCCATCATGGTAAGACAAAAATTAAGAAAAGTCACAAGGAGAGAACACCATCCTTGAAAAGCTCTATCAGTGGTAGCACTCTTTGGTGCACTGAAAATAAAAGCTGGATCCTACCTTTGTATTGGGCTCTCTTGTTTTAATGAGAATAGTACAACTGTAAAGCACAGCAGGCCATGTGGTAATGTTTATCCCTCACAGGAAAGGTGGTTGCAATTATCATAATCAGCCACAAGCTTGGAGTGGCAGTTAGTGATCCTCTGACCTGCAGAAATCTGTGGTTGTGACTAATGACAATTCTCCGGAATAAAGTGGATAGTGGATTTGCAGCCGACATCTCTTACTCGATCTGTATAATTGGAAAAAGCATACCTCAGGTCAATGGAAAATCGACTGGAATCAGCAAACATGACTTACAGCCTCTCACTCAGTTGGGAGAGCTAGGAAGTTCCTGAAGAAGAACCCCGCAAGACTGCTCCTAGGATCTTGAAGAATGATTGTGAATAAAAAAAAAAAAAAAAAAAGGAAGGAGGGAGGGAGAGAGAAAGGAAGGAACTTTACATAATTGTAGCTGCTATTAAGAAAGCAATATCTTAACTGATGAAAATTAACACAGTCCCAGCTTCCTGAGGTAACAACTAAATAATTTCTTCTCAGTCCCTGGTGTAAGGAATAGGTGTAGCCTATTCCAGTACCTATAGCACCAACCCATTGAATTTTGGGGTAAAGCAACTATTTCTCCATTTGAAAAGCAGCTCTCTGCAGAGCACGGTGGTGCACACCTGTAGTTCCAGTACTTGGGAAGCTGAATCAGGAGGATCGCAGGTTTGAAGGCAGCCTCAGCAACTTAGTGAGGCTGCCAGCAACCTAGCGAGGCCATGTTTCTGAATAAAAAATAAAATAGGGCCGGAGGTGTTGCTCAGAGGTAGAATGACTATGGGTTTAATTCCCAGCACCAGGCAAAAAAAAAAACAGCTCTCAGGAGCATCATTTTCACTTTGGAAAATTGCTAATTCAGATAATTCATCTATTGCTAGGTTTATAGCTGAGACCCCTATAACAAAAGATAAGTTAATAGAAGAAAAGCATACATTTTTATTTAATATTTTATTTAATATTATTATTTATTTAATATTTTAATTTTTTTTTTCATGGGAGCCTTCCAAAATGAATACCCATAGAAACAGGGAAAACTGTGAGTCTGATTGAAAGCTAAATGGTGTGATCTACTGACCATAAACTGAGGGAACCTTAGCAAAGTCTGTTTTCAGATTCTTCCTTGAATCACCATGCTTCATTCCTTTCCTCCTGGTGTAAGGAATAGGTGTAGGGAAAACCCTCTGGAATGATGGACCTATGACCTACTTTGGAGGAAGGACAGAAAATGATTTTTATGACCTGCTTCAAGGGAAAAGGGTGTGGCAAACTCAAACGGCTTTCCTACTTCTGTTGTCTTAAATGCCAAGGTGCCACTTTTAGGATAGTGTGTCCTAAACCCCATCACTAAAATTCACTCCTAGATATCTAGCTTGAGACCATATATCTCATTCTCCCTTTTAGTTGGGTACACCCTACACTCAAATTTGTGAAGAGATGTTCAGCAACCCAGCTTCCACCATATGGCTAACACACTAGAGGTAGCAAATGTTGCAAACTTGAGTCCCTAAGTGTCCACATGGAACACAGCTGGCCCACCAGTCCAGACTGACCAGAGGGTTCAAGAGAAAAGATAGGAGACAGAGAGAGAGAGAAGATGAAGAGGAGGAGGAAGAGGAGGAGGAGACGTGGTGGCGGTGAGGAGGAGAAGAGAGGAGAGCAGAGGAGAGGAGAGGAGTTACAAGCTTTTTAAGCCACTTATTTGGGGGTCTGTCTATTTTTCTGGCTAAACTTTGACCCTAATTAATACATTTTGAAAACTGAATATTGTTGTTGCCCCCATGCCTCTCTTCCCTTTACTATTCCTAGAATTTCTTCATTGTTCCTTCAACTCAAGTAATAAACAATAAACTTTAAGAACACGTAATGTCATTTTCACCTATTATTTTAGGAAAGAATAACTATTTTAATAATACTCCCTAAAAGGGAAAATGTGGAAAGCAGAACTCTCACTAATTATTGATGTAATGGTAAATTGGCAGAAGCTCTTGGGAGGAAAATTTGATATAATCAAGCAAAATTTTGAAAGTATGGGGTCTTTGTTCAGCAATGATACTTCCAGGAAGCTGTACTGCTTATGCACAAAGTTGTGCTTATAAGAACCTTAATTGCAGTATTGTTTGCAGTAGCAAAATGCTAGCAAAAACCAGATATGAATAGAAAGAGAATTAAATTAGCATCTTCTGTATTTTGAAATTTTATACTACTATTAAAATGAATGAGGTTGACCTACATAGAAAGATAGAATAAATATAGAAAAAATATCCATTCAAAGCTACCTTAATACTTTGCTCTAAATAAAGATCAGAAGGCTAGAGGTTAAACATTATAAATGTATTATTAGAAACTAAAAAACCTATAATATTACATAGACATAGCAGGTTACAAATTGGTGTAAAAAAAGCATTTATATATTTATACACATAGATAACCCCCACCTCATGGACACAAATGAATATAAATGGACAGAAACAAATTCTAGATGAAAAAATATTAAACTCTTTAATAGATGTTGGAGAAATTTCACTTTTAGCTGTTTATATGCCAGCATTTCTCTAATTTTATACATATATAGTAATTTAAATCATTAAAAAGTTTAAAGGGCATTCAGGAGTCTAGGTTTTGCTTTGGAAAAAGTTGTTCTAAATTAAATGACATGTTTCTCTTCTTAAAGATCAAATTCATTTTTTACTGAACTATTTTATACTTTTTATGGAAAGCATTATTATTATTGGCTAACTTGCATTCAAATTTCCAAATGTGAATGATTTTTCCTTCAAGGAAGGTGTTAACTCATCTTTAAAAATCCAGGATTTTTTTTTTTTTTTTTTCCGATACTAGGGATTGAACTCAGGGGCATTCTACCTCTGAGCTATACCCCCAGTCCTATTTTTTATTCTTTATTTTGAAACCGGGTCTCACTAAGTTGCGGAGTGCCTCACTAGGTAGCTGAAGCTGGCCGCGAACCCGGATCCTCTGGTCTCAGCCTCCCAAATGCTGGGATTACAAGCGTACGCCACCACGCCCGGCTAAAATCCAGGATTTTTAAATTTGAGAAGAAGATTTATAAACTTATGTCTAATTGATGGGATGAATCATTCTGGATAAACACCTGGTTCCATTAATTAATAAATTATTAATATTAAATAATAATTAATGATTATTAAATTATTTACTTATAATAATAAAAATAATCCAAATATTCAGATACTTATTAATATTGAATCAAGTATCCTAAAAGTCACATTAGTAATAGTGGCAGTATACAAGCTCACTAACCCCCCACCCAAATTCTCCCCTGGAAGAACCTTCCCACATAAACTTAACTTTATTCCTAAAGGTGTTGTTTCAGTTAAAAAAAAAAAAAATACTTAGAGGCTCCAAATAAAGGAATTATTCCTACTAGCAAAATTTCTATATTTGCTTATTTTAGGTTTTCTCTTTATTCCCTTTAGTTGTCCAAATGCCTGAGGAAGGTGAGAAGGTCATATAGAATTCTTCTCTTTCCCGTATTACATCAGGAGTTATGCCTAAACTGGAGTACATCTCAACAGAGTTATCAAGAGAATAGTTATGAAGTATTTTAATATGAGCACATATCAGATATTTTTTCCTTCTATGGTTCACAAGATGGGCCCTTATGCAGTGCTACTTTTAAGAGCAATACTTACACATCTTAAGAATCAATGTTGTTCTTACTTCAGAGGGTGTTTAAGATTTTTTCACCCTTCTAATGTTCTCAACTTGGATGTGGGGCATTTTCCAGAGAGTACTCTTGGCTTTGAAGTTGACGTTCCAATCCCATTTCCTTTCTCTTCTGTGAAGATTGAAAGGACCTGCTTTTCCAGTTTGTCTTATTCAAATAAGAAAAATATTTTTTTAAATTTATTTGAACGGTCTGGTCTTTAATCACTTACTGTTGACATGTTTGTTTGTTTTGATTTTTATTTTCTTGCATATAAATAGTTGAAAAAGGCAGTGGTTTTCAAAATATAGTCCTTTAAAAAGCAGCATTGGTATCACCTGGGAACTCTCAAAAAGTTCAACCCTTCTGGCCCATCTCAAACTTAATGAGTCAGAAACTGTGGCTGTTGGAAACTCAGCAGTCTGTATTTTAGCAAGCTCTCTGTGATTCTAACTCATGCCTGAGTTTGAGAACCCTTCCCTCCAGCATGAAACAATGGGAAAAGTGATTTAGCATTGAATACATATGTTGCAAATAGAACTGAGAAATTGTGCTTGAAAAACGACATTGGGAGCTGGGCGTGGTGGTGCATGCTTGTAATCCCAGTACTTGGGAGGCTGAGACCGAGGAGCCAGGTTCGCAACCAGCCTCAGCTACTTAATGAGTTAGTGAGGCCCTCCACAACTTAGTGAGAGCTTGTTTCAAAATAAAGAATAAAAAATAGGGCTGGGTTCATTCCCCAGTAACACACACACACACACACAAAGAGAGAGAGAGAGAAAGAGACAGACATTGGGCTGGATTCCAGATACAGTATGGGGTCATCCAAAGAAAGTAGTAAGAATTGAAATGTTATTTATTGGTTGCTGCTGGGGAGAGGTAGGATGTGGACTAAAGTGGTCAGATTTTTACTCTCTTATTTAAAGCACTGCTTTAGGGAAAAAAAAAATTGAACTTTGGTATTTCAGTTGTAATCTGAGGATGAACGTCATATGAAACTTATGACAGTTTATTAGAAACTCATTCTAGAATCTTTATCTGAAGTAGACTTCTTCATAATTCACACTCATGTATAAATAAGAGGAGCCACTGAGCCAGTGGCACCTGGTAGCCCTTGGTGCAGTGTCAAGCTGCCTCTTCCTGCACCTGGCTTTTGATTCATACTCATCTGATCCCTACACTGCATTTCTGCCTGTTGCATTTATAGACTTCTCTTACCTGCGATTCATACACATGGAATTATCAGCTCAAAGACTATTTTGTGTGTCTTTTAAAACATTGATAGATACTACAAAATTATATTCTCTTCTCAACTGTCTCCTTTTTCTTTTCACCATCAGTTTGTGAGAGTTCTAATTTTTTTCCAGCCCTCTGCCATACTGGATATTTTCTAAACATTTAATTTTTTTCCAAAACAAAAGGCAGAAATTCACCTCTCATTTTTGTTCTGTTATATAAGAATTATTTTTTAGAAATGTTGCTCCCTTTGAATGGATTCACTGGGTGGTAACTGTAGACAACTGGGTGAAGGCTAAAGTCACCAGGGGCATGATCTTACACAATGTCTGTCCCTGGTGCCTCTCTCTCTCTCTCTCCTCCCTCCCTCCCTCCTTCCTGGATGTCATGAGCAGAGCTGCTTATCTCTGCCTGCCCCTCTGCCATGATGTTTCTGCCTTGGAGTCAGCCAACATGGACTGAACATTTGAAACTCTGAGCCAAATAAACTTTTCCTTCTTCCTTTAAATTGTGCTTGCCCAGTATTTTCATCATGACAATGAAAAGCTCACACACACACACACACAAGAGTAATATATACACAAATTAAAGTTCAAATTCAAACATTATGAGTTAAAGCACCAGTAGTGTTATATGAGAAATAAAAATGAAAGATGACACTTATGTTTTCATAATAACATAACTCGTTGAATATGAAATAAATAAAAATTAAAATTAATGAGTTGTTTTGCTTGTGGAATATCAAAACATTTTTATATAACTACCTTCAAGGCTTATTTTTCTTCATTCAGCAATAAACCCTTTTCTATTTGGATGTAATAATAATGTATCAACAATAATGGTAAATTACTAAGTTCCTACTATGTGATAGATATGATTGGTGGTCCTTTAGGTATATTAACTAATGCAGTCTTCTGATCATGCCTATAAAGCAAGTATGATTATGATTATGATTATTATCCCTGTTTTACAGATGAAGACACTGAATTCCAGTCAGGCTAATGAATGTTCACAAGATCACACACAGTCAGCTATGGAGCTAGACTGCAAAGCAGAAGCTGTGTTTCTTTGCTGAGTTGAAGCCTGTGTTCTACCCTCAGCCTGGGATGTTTGTCTCATACCTTTAAAAGGCTATTGTCTCAAATGGCACTTCCCATTACTCCTTTCCTCCCACTCCATTGTATTGTGTTTTTATAGTATTTTTCACCACCTGATGTTTTATACCTGTTTTGCTCACAAGTGGAGAACAAATGTGTCTGGTTTAGTCACTGCCGTTATCTATCCCACTTAGAAGAGTGCCTGCCATACTATAGTTTCTCAATAGACATTTACTACATGAATATGTAGCAGTTTTGATGAGATAGGTAATCATTTGGACTATCTACCAGGCAGGCAAGAGAGAGAGAGAGAGAGAGAGAGAGAGAGAGAGAGAGAGAGAATGAGAATAAATATAATATTACCCAGAGTGCTTAGTCTCCCGAGGTTATAATGTATGAAACTGTGGTGGTGACCAAGCCAATCCCAGTTTAAATTATTGAAAGATGATTTAATTATCACTAGAACAGTTATTCTGATTATAAAGTGAATAACAAAACTCAGAGAAATTTGGAAGAATATTAATAAAAATTACTTTACAACTAATAGTACACCTTCAACCTTCAATAATAAAAATATTGTGCATTGCAATATTTTAAGAAGAGAAAATGCTATATGCACGAAACATTTAAAATTCTTTTCATGCTATATTAATTCTAAAAAGTTGAATTATGTAAGTGTGAAACTAAAATCATAACATACCATAAAAATATTGTAATTATCTTAAACCTTAGAGTAGGAAAAATTAAACCAATTTCAAAGGCTGGAATAATAAAATAATTTTTAAAATATGTCTTCAAATATGTTTAAAAATCTGGAGAAAAAACATCATATATTATTTTATTACATATTTAAAAAGTGGGAGAATATTTTTAACAGGAAGAACTAACAAAGTTTAACATATAAAATAAATATGGCTTATTTATCTGTCTCTCTAAACTAAAAATTGCTTAAGAACAGGGATCTGTGATTTTAGTCACTGGATAAATATCTTTTGAATGCATAAATGAATGAATTCCAGGAAATAATATAGTTAAATATTGAAACTGAAATTTCAAAAAAGTCTCTATTTGGATAGTTGTGTTTTTACTTTTGGCTATAAACTATTGGCAAATATTATTTTTACATGAAATTTGGTATATGATTATTCTGTGATAGACACATGAAATTTTTTTAATAGTTCAAACAACTTTAATATCTATAGCTGGTCTCTGGGCCTCAATGGTTCCTTATTCTATAATTTTGTAAAATAGATTTCTTACAAATGAGTAGCTACATTGAACCCAAGTGTCACGAAGGATCATGTCATTAGTTGTTTTTTTTGTTTTAGTTTTTTTTGCGGTACTGGGGATTGAACTCAGGGGCATTCTACCTCCGAGTTACATACACCCCCAGCCCTATTTTTTATTCTTTATTTTGAAACCAAGTCTCACTAAGTTGCAGAATGCCTCACTAGGTAGCTGAGACTGGCCGAGAACCCGGATCCTCTGGTCTCAGCCTCCCGAATGCTGGGATTTCAAGCGTGCACCACCACACCCGGCCCATGTCATTAATTTTAGGAAAGCAAATAGTTTTCATATGCTAAATAGCAAATAGTTTTCGCATATTAAATATTTTCTTTATTTCATGGGTAGAGCTTTGGGATCAAAGTAGCAAAAAACCTAGAGTTAATACAATAACCTAAAAAGAGACCCACAGAGCTGGGCGTGGTGACGCATGCTTGTAATCACAGCATTCAGGAGGCTGAGACCGGAGGATCCGGCTTCACCGCCAGCCTCAGCTACCTAGTGAGGCACTCCACAACTTAGCGAGACCAGGTTTCAAAATAAAGAATAAAAAATAGGGCTGGGGGTGTAGCTTGGAGGTAGAATGCCCCTGAGTTCAATCCCTAGTACCGAAAAAAAAAAAAAAAAATTATAGCCATTTCTCCCCTGGAAAATGTATTGTCATTTACCCAAAGAAAGTATAATTGGCTCAACTATCTTCACGACAACCCAGAGGAATAAACACTTGTTACCCACAGAATACTTAAGGGGCTAGGGTTTTTGTTGTAGACCCTGTTCTCTGGTGTTAAGAAAATAAATGGGTAATGATCAAATCTTAGTATTGAAATAGCACATCGTATGTGGGGAAAGATCCCCAGAGAGAAGGTGGTAGCCCCGCCCGAAAATACATCAAAGATGGCACAGAGAGGGAGTGGCGAGGGTGGAGACCTAAGACTGTTTACCAGAGACCAGGATTAGACGAGGGATGTCTCCTCAGTGTGATCAAGCCATTGATAGGATCAGCCTTTTGGATTAGGCCAAAGAGACATGATCAAGATGACCTCTACGCTGATTGGCCCTACAAGAAGACACTCCCCTCGCTCTGCCCTATATAACACCTTGCCCCTCATGTAATAAACGGATGAGTTCTCCGATGCTCAGTCCCCACCGTGTGTTCATTTCGGTGCGACCTTCCTTTTCCTCAGGAAACCCCCTCTCGGGGTAGATGCTCCAAGGAGATCGGGGTAGGGGCCCCCTTTTCGTCGAGAGGACCCCACAATTGTACCCCATAAATATGCACAATTATTATTCATTGACCAAAAAAAAAAAATTTAATAAAAAAGAAGAAAATAAATGAGAAGTGCCGAAGTATGTTCCATCCTCTTTTTTTCCCCAGATGCTTTGTTAAAGATTCTTCCTGAAAAAAATTCACTTCTCTTGTCTTCCATTGCACTAGAGGTATTCCTCAACATCTAATCAATTTGTTGGAAGTGTAACTGACCTTGCAATTTGGACACAGTGCCTGCCCTCCTTTATTCCGACAGACTTGAAAGTTTCAGAGTTCATGCTTGCTGCAACTGCTGACTCTAAGGCCTTTGTCCCTTACCTGCAGTCATGGGTAACCTGATACTTTCCTGTACATGACTTCAGCTCTGTGCCAGTACTGAGATTGACTCCAGCTTGTACACACACACACACACACACACACACACACACACACACACACAAAATGCTAAAATAATCTCAGGAAAATTTACAACCCAATGATAAACAGCAATAATGTCGTCTCATTCCCCCTCACCAACCTCCTGTCTCCCTACAAAGGAAGAGTGGGTCAAGGCGCTGATTCTACTGAAGCAAAGGATGTTTCTTAGTGATGATCACGAGGTGAGAGACCAGTACATGAAGATCAAAAAGATGCTTAAAGGAAGGAGCCAAATCAAGCCAAAAGGGATTGTCATTGTCCAAAATAGATGGTCAAGCAAGAAAAGGCTGCAAATCATAAAAGCTGCACAGAGCAGTGTATTTTTATTCTTACCTTTTCCAATCCAAATTCTGAACTACAGCTGTAGTTAACTATTTAAAATACAAGTCTAAATAAATAGTTGCCTAATTAAAAACCTTCTAATAGTGCCTTTTTTTTGGTCTTGAAATAAAGCTCGAACCAGTCAGAAAGATCTAACCAAACTGTGCATGATTTGACCTAGGAAGTGGTTTCACTATATTCATTCTCTTGTCCTCAAGTCTTGAGGCAAACTTCAGATTACATCAAAAGAAGGAAGGAAGGAAAGGAAGGAAGGAGGGAGGGAAGAAGGACGGAAGGGAGGAAGGAAGGGAGGAAGATAAAGAGGCTTCACTTATTCCCTATTACCTGAAAAATTGAAGTCCCTCCTCCCTGCCTTATTTTAATGGACATTTATTGCTGTCATTTCCTTTTATACCATTTGCTTTGATGATCAACAATCCCCTGCCTACTTGCTCCCTTCTTGTCCATGCTCTCTCTCATCTCAGTCTTTGCATACCTACCTCCTTTCCATTGAGCCTAAATCCCACTTCACCCATGTGCCACCTTAATTTCTCCTATAAGGAAATAATTTCCCAACTCTCTGTGTTCTTAAAACATTTTGCCATAACACTTTTTCCCTTGTCTCTTTCAGTTCTAGACTGGTATGTCCCTGTCTCATCTCCCCTTCCTTCTTGAACACTTCTGCCCATGTGAACAAGGAGCCATATCTGATTCATCAGCTGTTTCAAAGCACCCAGCACACTATCAGGATTCTTCACTGGCACTCACTCAGTAAATATTTGCACGATGAATGACTGTCTGCCACCCACAGAAATCAATCTCTCCTAGAATCTACACAACAGGACTCCCACTCACTTCTTTTGTCTGCTGCTGGCAAAGTGGGGAGTGCCAAAGAGTCCTAGAATAAACTAATCACGTTCCAAAAGATGAAAAAGCACAAAGCAAGGAGAATGAGAGAGAGATGATCGCACCATGCGCTGACTGCTTTGCCCAGAAGGCTTCGAGACCTTTAATTAAACAGTCTAATCATGGGAGGCAAAGGATGGAATGGAATGTGTTCCTAATTAATGTTTTAACCTCATTATGCTCGCAGGCCAGGAAATAGAATAACTGCATAAGAATTTGGAAATTATTTCCGCAGAGATCATGGCAGGTTTTCTTGATGAAGTTCAGTCACTGCTGTTCAAAGCCCATGCTGTTTAGCTGAGCTGATCTCATAAACCAAGTGTCCAGGACTTGAAGAGGACAGTTTGATTTAAGCAAAAGCATCACCATGCTCAAATCTCCTTTTTTTCCTCCTGTCCTACAATTTCATAAAGATATTGTACAGTGCAGCTGTGATAATTTCATTCATTAGATAAAAATATTTATTGGGAAAGCTTGGCTATGTCAAAATTAACCTTGGAAGTCCTTTAAACTGTAAGTGGAGTAGAGCAAACATGGTTTAGGTATTGATTCCTTTCAAGAAGTTACAGTAAATTATTTTTCCCTGGAGTAAGGATAGATTATTTTTTTCTTTGCTTCAGCATCAGAGGAAGTAATTCACTTATGGCTAAAGGCCTTTTTTGTGAAAACCACTTTTCTTCTTTTTCGCCTTAATTTATAAAGTTAATTTTATGAAGTTAAATATCTGTTACATGGAATATGACTATGTGTCATATTTCCAATTCTCTTGACCACAATTGACTTATTTTTAGTGGTTGTAGTATTCTCACACACACACACACACACACACACACACACGATAACAACTCCATAAATATAACTGTAAGCAATTCAAGGATTAGCACACATCATTTTTCTCTAGTTAAATTGTTAATTATATTTTATTTGAAATAAAAATTTATTTGAATTTAATTTTTTATTTAAAAGGATATCTCTGATGTTACTGATTCTTTTCCAATTAAGTCATTTGAATGACTTGGGCTATTTTTGGTCTTCTCTTTGTCCTTTTTCCTTCCCTGCTCTTGGAAAATTCATATGGGTGAATTAAAATTTGGCTACAAATTACACAAGACTTATTTTGTTGATTTCATCTCAAAATCCTCAAAAGATTTTGATGAAGCAAAAAGTATGGGGTAATTAAAATTAGCCAGTATTATCTCTTATATTAATTATTCATAAGGTAATGTGCCACTTTTAATTCTGTTGAGACTTTTGTTTATTAATTAATGAAAAGTAAACTAGGAAATATTTTCTATATTTATGGGACTACACATCACATTCCAGATGGAAATCTAGCTCTCTATACACATGGAATATTTTTAGAGCAAAGCAACTCAAAAACAATATTTTTAGTAGATCTTATATAAAGACACTATTTTGAGCTCGGCAGGAAACATAAGGATAATATGCCCAAGCTCAGGTTTTTGCAAATTTTAGGAGAGTTGTGGTCATCACATTTTAAGATAGCCCTCAGTGATCCTTACCTTCTGATATTCCTAACTTTGTATATCCCTTTCCTACCTTGAATCAAAGCTGGCCAATAGAATACTATGGAAATGATAATTTGTGACTATCTTGGCTAGCTCAAAAGGTCATCTCAGAGAAACATGGTCCTTGTCTTTTACTCTTTGAGGGAAGCTAGCACCCTGTCAGGAACTACAAATAAATAAATAAATAAATAAATAAATAAATAAATAAATAAATAACAAAACACTTCAATTGATGCTAGGTCCCTATATGAAATTATCAATGCCAATTTCAGTATCATGTATGGGGAAAAGAAGGGAGTAGGGTAGGATCTAGGGGAAAGTTCAACCAAGGGCTGTGTGTATGTATATTCCTATCACTAAGACCTTCATAATGATGTGTGATTACAATACACCAATAAAAGTGTATTAAAATAACAGTCAAATAAAATTAGAATATCTATTTTAAAAAAACTATAAAAGGTCTGAGATTTTTATCCTGCTTACAAACTAACAAGTTAGCGAATAGTAGAACACACAGACTGTTGGGTTATAGTCAAAGGACAGTTGGTTACTCAGAACAATAGAAATAACCAGAAGATAAGCCAAGTTCCAGTTCCCACTGGTCCATGAGAGCCCTTCATATGCAGCAGTTGGTGTTAAAGAAGGTGAACCTCAAGTTTAGGAAATCGAATTTTTTATAATGGGCTATAAACTTGCCTGATCTTTAAGGAGACGTTATCTTTATTATATAATAGATTAAAGAAAAAACCTTGCCCTTTGCTCCAGAGGGGGACTATCTCTTTCTACCAAGGTTTTTCACTATGCAAACATTCTTGAAAAGATTACTCAGAACAAAGGAAGTTTTCAGTTCCCCTACTCACAGGATATGGAAAAATTGTCTTCTAGTATCACAAAACCATGATGAGACACTTAAGCAGTCCTGGAGAAAGGTCCACGAGGTGACAAACTGAGGTCTCCTTGCGGCAACCTCAGGAGACCAAGCCACCTCGAAAGTGACTGCTCCTGCCCAATTAAACCTTCCGATGACAGCTTTCCTGACTGATGGCTCATCTTATGAAGGGCCATAAGCCAGAGCCACTGAGATAAGTTATTCCCAAAATTGCCAGCCAGAGAAACTATAAGAGGATAATATTATTATTTTGCGCCATTACGTTTTGAGGTGATTTGTTATGCAGTAGTAACACAAATTTTTGTACTTGGAAATGGGGCACTATCACAACCAAAGTTCAAAGCATATTAGTGGCTTCAGGGATAGAAAGAGTAGAAAGAAGCTACAGGGGCCTGAGGAAAGTTTTAAACATAAGAGGCATGGGAGAGATGTTCAGCAAAAGCCTGACCACCTCTGAGGAGGCTGCTGGGAGAGCGTGAAGGAAGGGGAAGGAATGTTACTAGATACTGGGAGAAAGGGATCCTTGTTAGGTAGTGGCAGAAACTTAGCAACGCTGTTGCCTGCACTAACATAAAAAGTAGAAAATGTACTTAATGGACTGTGTGATCTAGCTAGAGAGATTTCCAGGCAGAGTGTTGGAGATTCACCTCGCTGCTTCTTGAGGCTTAGAGTAAAATGAGACAAACAGTCTCCTCAGTGATCCTTAAAGGATATATAATGTATTAATGGGATATATACATTTTACAAATAATTTATAATTTGCCCATTTTACATTTTCAGAAGGTGTATCACAATTTTCCATATAAAACATAGTTCCTTACTTTAACATTATGAAAAAAGAGCACCATCTTTTAAGAAAAAAAAAAGCTAGTAAGAGAAAGTAGGAATTTTTAAACTGCCTTTTATTAAATGGCTTTGAAGGTAAGCTTCAAAAACAATGTGATTAGAAATCATACTTTCAGTATTATTTTCCTGGAAAGTTAAATTATCTTATCTTGTAGTGGTAGGGGTCAAACTATTATGAGCCAAAGTAAGAAAGGGGAAGTTTTCAAGATGAGACACAGACATGTTGCTTGAATAAAAGAGTTATATCAAAATAGTATGCTATCCTTAGAGAAACATGGGCAAATGCTTTTCCACCTTGAATAATCATTCTGCCTTACTTTGCAAATTTCTAAACAACAACAAAAACAACTGAGTCAAGAAGATTTAATAAGCTCCTAAGATGCCAACTTTAATTTGGCAAGGCTGCTAAGCTGGTCATTGGATTGAGTGATGAATGATTTTGAAGTTCATGCAAAATAGTTTCTGAATACTTTCTTAATCACCTGCTGCTACACTTAACAAGTATTCACTTTTTAATGTCTGGTAAATATTCTCTGCTTTAAATTTTGTGATCTTTTTCTAGCAATATAAAATAAAGCAGTCATAGAGTAAATCCAGTTCAGAACATAACAATTACATTCGGAATATTTGACTTAATGACATTTCTAAAATTTGCCTTCTTTACTTATGGTCCCAATAATTAAAAGTAAATACTCTAACATATTTTGTATGCAAGTGTGCATGCACACACATAGATGTTATTGAAAAAGAAATTGCTAAAAAAAAAAACTATATCAGCAGTTTTCTTTATTATTTTGGTTTGTAGGAATATTTGTCTTTTGAAAGATAATGTCAACTTCTTGCAGAAACTCATCAAATTGATAAAATCACTGGGGGAAAGATTTTCATTTCTTTCTTAGGAATTGAGTTTCTCATTCTATTCCAAAAAGAGAAGAATGTTCTTTTCACTCTATACTTATTTAAAGTGAGCAGTCAGGTGTTCCTGGGCTCAGAAGAGACACTGCCTCTGTTTCCTGAGGACACTTGGTTTAATAGCCACTCTGTTTTCCTCAACCCAAATCTAGGTACCTCATTCTTTTGAATTTTATATACCAGAGACACTAATATGGAATGAAGACAAGCATATTAGCCCAAAGCTGCACAAAATGTACTGTAAAACAAAGCACACTATTTTCCTGGAAGCCAGGAAAATAGTATGGACCAAGATTTTCCCAGGACTTGCTATGTAGTTACTTAATATCTTTGAAACTAAGCTTCCTCACCCATAACGTTAAATAGTTGTATTGAGTTATGTCATAATCCCTCCCAATTCAACTAATCTATGATTCTGAAATCTCCTACCTTTCAGATGACTATAACCTGACATAAAGTCAAAAAGTCTGAACTGGGCTGGGTGTGGTGGCACACACTTGCAAACCTAGTTCTTGGGAAGCTGAAACAGGAGGATCTCAGATTCAGGAACAACCTCAGCAATTTAGTAGATCCTCAGCAAGACTCTGTTTCAAAATAAAAAGAGTTGGGTGTGTACCTCAGAGGTACAATGACCCTGAGGTTCAATCCCTAGTATATATATATATATATATATATATATATATATGTGTGTGTGTGTGTGTGTGTGTGTGTGTGTGTGTGTGTGTGGTGTGTGTGTGTTTGTGTGTGTGTGTACATATGTAACATATATTTATATATACATAAACTCTTGTTTTATTGCACAGTGTTATTTGTAGGTAATTTTTTCCTTGTGTCATATGTCCCCATAAAGTTAATGTTCAATTACTTTGAAAGCTAAACACTGCTTGAAGTGTACAATGGGTCACTACAGTTTAATGACATAGTCGGAGAGTAATGAAAACCGTGTGACTCTGATATTTTAGGAAAGCTCTTGCTTGTGAGTTACCTTACAGGTGTGATCAGTTTTTTGACATCCTCATCACTACAATATAAGCTTTGTGCAGCCTTGTGTAGAAGCAGTTTTTATGAAAGTTGACCTGTTAGTGGATATATGTTCTCCCGCCAGATATCTTCCTCTGATTAATCATGAGTCATGTTAGAGTTGGCATGACAAAGGCTATATTCTGTGTTCTGAGGATCATTGATTTGAATGAAAATATAATTTATATTTTGTGTCTGACTTCTGTTGTTGCTATTGTTGTTGTTGTCATCATCGTTCTAAAGGGAAATAGCAAGGAGCAAGACAGCCATGAAGTTGGCTTCTGGCTTTTTACTAAAACCAAACACTTCACAATACAGTGTGTTCTCAGTGAATACTTTAAAATACACTAGAATAAAGCAAGATTTCAGTTTCTAATATTTTAGGTGTCTGCAGTATGTTGTGAAGGGAGATAAAACTATTACATATGAATAACAGTATTACAATGTTGAAAAGGGTGTTTCCTTAAAAAAGACATATTTCCTTTGAAAATAACAGATTAGCAATCATTGTCAAAGCCTAGAACTGTACAGAGAATTTAGTTGTTTTTCTGGCTTTTTAAATAATATGTGTGTGTGTGTGTGTGTGTGTGTGTGTGTGTGTGTGTGTTCATACATGTTCTCCAAAAGAAAACAAAAGTGAGTGCGTTCACCTTTACTACTTTTAGTCTTCTTTTCTATCCTCACCTTACAGGGGAATCATATTTAAAAACAAAACAAAACAAAAAAACTTACCAAGTGAACAAAGTTACTCAGAAATCTAAAATATCTTAACAGGAGCCAGACATGTAGGTAAAGTCATCTTAAAGAGTGGATTCTCACATGTTTTTTCTCCAACAGGACAAGCCAAACAGCATCTAGCAGCATTCCTCTGCTTTTCCCTTTTGTTATTTGCCAGTTCGTTTTTACTCACTAGAAATGCCAATTTTCCACATGCTGTTCAATGTGGTGTGTTTGCTTGAAAAGAAGTGAAGAAAAAGAACTAAAGATGTGGGGGACTTAACTCATTCCTTCCTTCTCTTTTCTCCTTCTCCCTAACAAGTCCCCTTTCTTAAAGGCTTAACGTGAAACAAAAGCAGACTCATTCAACCTCAAAACTTGAATGTTCGCCAGGTGGAATACTTCAGTGAGGCTTGTCCTCAGCCCAGTCAGATTGTATAGGTGGGCCTAGTTAAGTGGTTTTTGCTGGCTACTCTTGTTTATTATGACTTTACAGTCACACCCTCTGTGCCAAAGTGCAGAGTGTGTGGGGGGGTGGGGGTATCTATGTGCTTTGTTTCAGAACGTAGAGATAAAAAAAAATACATAATTTTAGAAATTGAGGAGACATTATTTCAGAATAATCCTAACATTTCATCTTTACTATCTATATACATCAGAGAACTAGCAGCTGTTATACTCCCTTATTATCATCATTATTATTATCATTACTTTTATTTAAGCAAACTGAGAAAGAAGTACTGAGTCACTTGCTTCAGGACAGGTTTGAAAGCCAGGAGAAAAAAAAACAAGAGTTCAAAATAAAACGTGCAACTCAAATTATTTCATCTATACCACCAGACTGGTTGCTATCGTTGAGGGAATATGCAAAGTGATGCAAATACTGTGTTCCAAAAAATTCTCACACAAGATGCAACATCTCTGTGGTGGCTTAACCTGCAAAGAAGGATTCCTTTCTAAGAGCTGGCACCAATTAGGGGAATTTGTCATACTCATTAAAAAAATACAATTCAGCATTTTTACTAATGAAAAGAGCCTAAAGAAAACTGTGGAATCCAAATCTTATAAAATGTGGATAATTAGTAGCAGATGAAATTCAAGTTTATTGAGATATAAGCATGTTCCATATATTCCTAGTGGTGTTGTGCTAATGGGATGAGTAATGACTGGATATTGCCATCACACACATTGTAGCATTTTAGAGCTGAAATAGGTCTTCAAAATCAACTAGTTCAACTGGGCATGGTGGTGCACCCCAGTAATCCCAGTGCTTGGGAGGCTGAGACAGAAGAATTACAGATTTGAGGTTAGCTAGGCTCAGAATTTAGCAAGACCCTGTTTCAAAATAAAACAGGGCGAGGGGTGTAGCACAGAGGTAGAATGCCTCAGAGTTCAATCCTAGTATACACTCCCCCGCCCAAAAAAATATCAGCTGCTTCAACCTCTTCATTTAACAGATGAAGAAAGTGAGGCCCAAGGAGATTAAGTGATACATCAAATAAAACACAGCTAGCTAATAGCAAGAGTAGGATTATAATGTGGTTTTCCTGGTAGCGAAATCAATTCATCAAACTTTCGGTTTTAGTATTCATTTGATAAGAACTTGTCTTACACACTTCACAAATGAAAAAATACAAATGGCCATTAAATGTATGAGGAAATGTTCTACATCATTAGCAATCAGAGAGATGCAAATCAAAACTACCTTGAGATTTCACCTAACTCCAATCAGAATGGCAATCATAAAAAACACGAACAACAACAAACGCTGGCGAGGGTGTGGAGAAGTGGGAATCCTAATACTTTATTGGTGGGATTGCAAATTAGTGCAACCACTGTGGAAAACAGTATGGAGGATCCTCAGAAGAATGGGAATGAACCTACCATATGATCCAGCTATACCACTTCTGGGTATCTACCCAAAAGAATGGAAACCAAACTATCAGACCAACCCATGTGTATCTATATTTATAGCTGCACAATTCACAATTGCCAAACTATGGAAACAGCCAAGATGTCCATTGACAGATGAATAGATTACAAAACTATGGGATATGTACACAGTGGAATTTTACTCAGCCATAAAGAAGAACAAAATCATGTTATTTGCAGGAAAATGGATGCAACTGGAAAACATTATGTTAAGTGAGATTAGTCAGTCACAAGAAGTAAAAAAGCACATGTTCTCCCTAATATGTGGATGCTAGGGAAGATGGGGCATAAGACGGTCTCCAGATGATAAAGGAGAAACCCTAGATAAGCAAAGAAGTTGACTTAACTGAAGGGGATGGACAGGGGGTGTGGGGGGAAACCCTAATGCACATGATGTACTTTCACAAATACATCAAGGTCAATCACTATACTGAACTTGAGAAGGAGGGAGGGCGAGGGAGTGGGGTGGGAATTGGGGAAGGGGTTAAATGAGAAATGTGTGCATATATGCCTTTATCAGCTTGTACCTAACAAAGATGTATGATTACAATGCACCAATTATTATAAAAAATAAAAATAAATAAAAAAGAACGTCTTACTGATACAAGACATATGAAGATACATAAGCCGAAATCCCTACTTTTAGAGATGAAATAATGAGAAAATAATACAAGTATGAAGTTTATATGCAAAGCAAATGAGATAAAATTTTCTGTGGGGTTTAAAAGATGAGAAGGAGAATTTTGCCACAAGTTCACACTAAGTAATAATGATTCCCTTTTCACAATATAATAGAACAGTGACTTGAAAATATATTAGAATAGTGACCTCAGACAGTGTACTAAATGTATCAGATGGCTATACAAATTAAGGGTGAGCAGCTCATGCCCTAGGATGTATGACTTTTTAATGAGGCACACTCATTAAAATTGGTATCACAATAAAATAGTACTTTTTTACCCAAAGTAGTGCCTGTTTTTAAAATTTTTTAAATAATAACATAAAATTACTATTTTTAAACAACCCCTACTGAGAAAAAAATGTTGTTTGCTGCAGTTCATTATTGATTCTGTACTCTTATTTATTGTATTGCTCATATTTGCACAAAATCTTATGATTTTTTGCCTTTAAAATGTCCTTTACATACTTGAACATAATAAACTCCATTTATTTATTTATTTATTTATTTATTTATTTATTTATTTATTTATTTATTTATTTATTTATTGTGGATTGAACCCAGAGGCATTCTACCTTTGAGCTTCACCCCTAGCCTCACTTTATTTCTTATTTGGAAACAGGGTCTCCCTAGGTTGCTGAGGGTCTGGCTAAGTTTCCAAGTTTAGCTTTAAACCTGGGTTTACAGGCATGTGTCACCACACCAAACTCTACTCAGTTTTTATAGAGTAATTTTCTAAATTATAAAGGCCAAGTTATATCTAGACAAGCATTTGTTACCCTTATAACTTTAAAATCACCTAAAAATTTTATAAGCAAATTCTCCACTCTATATTTCAAATCATCAACAGAGATAGTAATGGAAATCACCATTGTAGGAAGAATATTATTAGTAGATCCAATAATTTCACAATGATAGTTCATCTTTAGATAAGATACTGATTTAATCATAAATTCAAAGACTATTGTTAAGAATACTTTTTCTAACTTGATTTTAAAAACATATCATATTTTATACGGAATACTCATTGAAGGTCTAGTCATTCAAGCACTAGAAGGTATATTAGAATAATTGAGAAGGAAAGCACTAATGCCATCCTTTAAGAAATCTATCATCTAATGGAGAAGATGATAGAGTTAATGTATAATCAATGTAAATTATTTGCAAAGTTGACCCAACCACTGTTAGAAACTAGACAGTACCTGAGAGAAGATTAATCATTCTTGTCCAGAGACATAGCAACATTTAGGACCAATCAAAGCCAATAAAAACAAGTTTGAAAGGGAAAGGAAAAGCCTACTATTATTAATGCAAAGGTGAAATGAAATTTTTCATAACCTCATATAGATATTAACAAAATTATTTAGATCTTCACAATATTAATCTCCACAAAATTAATCCTACATAATATTAAACATCAAATAATAATAAGTGGCATCATCTTTTGATGTTTAGTATTCATTTTCTTAGTGTCAAGGCACTGGGACCAATTCAAACCCCTAAGACAAAGTGACTTCTCACAAAAGGTGTTTAAAATACACCTATCACTACTGAGACAAGAGCAAGCAGATTACCCCAGAGAGCACCTAGCTGCCTCAGGAAATGTGTAAGACAGGCACCAGTTACTTTGAGCCAAATGCACCAGAGGAAAGCAAACATGTAACAATCAAATAAGAGAGATGCCGTCCTCAAAGCCTAAGTGTTGAAGAGACCCTAAGAAAAAGTAAGTATTTGGTAATAATAGCTGGAAACAAAATCTGTACTTCTTAGTGTGGAGTCATCAATACAGAATAACAACAAACAATCCGTATCAAGAGAATTTGTAATAGACTCTGCCACTGCTCTTGCTGTAGGCTGGTGGAAAGTTCTCATCTATTCTGTAGAAAAGGATTACGGATACTGAAATTCTGATGCCTAATATGCATAATTAACAGTTCTTTGAGCATAACTGTATGAAATCCTGCTTATGTTTCTCATTATAAAACATGGATGAATATTTCTCAGCAAATCTTTGGCTGCCCTATTGTTGTTATAATAGGGATGCCTGAATTGATTGATGACGATGTATTACAGAGATTCAGGGTCACATCCAAAATTACTTGAATGAGCAATTTATAAAATAATATGTGTGGGTACTGTAAAGCTTACTCAACTCCAGTCGGGCTCAAATAATGCACATTAACATGAGATGTCAATTTTCATGTATCAAAATGACAAAAATGTTTTAAGATAAGAGAAACAATTTCAAGGTTGAATGAACTGCTGATGAATGTGTGGATGTGTTGTATGCAGTCATTCTGGATGTTTTAGGTCAGAATAGTATATTTAGGATATAGAATAGTATATTTAGAGGATGTTTTAGGTCAGAATAGTATATTTAAGGAAAATTCAGTCTCTATCAAAACAGGTTACCATTACATATAGTATTGAGCTTACATACGTATATAATGCACATGTAGTAAATGTGTGAAAAATATTCTGAAAATTTTGTTTCAGTGTTCATGCTGATGCATATCTAGTGAAATTAAGGGCATTTATGTTTGTTCTTCTTTGTGCTTATTGGTATTTCCTACAATAAATATGTGCTTGAAAAATGAAGATAAATGGCACCCTTTATACCGATTTTTAAGAGTCTGAGTTTATGTATGTACATGTGCGTGTGTGTGGGGGGGTACTGGAGTTGAGCTACACCCCCAGCCCTTTAAAGAAAAAATATTTTGAAACAACACACAGAGACATATTTTATTTTTTACTTTTTAAATAGGGTCTCACTAAGTTGCTGAGAGTCTTGCTAAAAGCTGAGACTGACCTCAAACCTGCAGTCCTCCTGTCTCAGCCTTCCAAGTACTGCAAATAACAGATGTGCACCACTTCACCTGGCTAAAAAAAAAAAAAGTGCACTTCTATTACTTGTGAATTTCTAAAATTTTGTACATTTGACATATGTGCCTCATGTAAAATTTTTCCATTCCAGGTATGAGCCCTAGTTTGTTTAAAGGTGAGCTGGTGACCTAAAGAATTTCACTCAGGGTAAACCTGAGAACTCTTCCCTCAAACACTGGGAGAAGCTTCCTCTTTTTCCCTGGACCTTATTCTATGCACATAGG
>PVLC010012997.1:22990-33171 GCA_004027655.1 Graphiurus murinus | reverse complement strand
ATTACAAGCGTGCGCCACCACGCCTGGCTTTACTTCTGAACTCTTTAATAAGACTTCAAACCAGTTTGGATCCCAGCCTCCCTAGACGAGGCAGGCCCTGGGCTTGTGGTGTTCTTCCTGGACCTGGGGTCAGGAAAGCATGCCTGCGTCCAGGTGCCCTGGTGCATTTTTATTTTCAGACCACGCAAACTTTCCCTTTGGACTTTAATTTCCAGAGTCAGCTGAGAGCTAAATTTATTCTCTCTGTAATTAAATCATACCTCTTTTTTCTTCTTTCTAAAAGCTTTTGACTTTAAAAAAAAAAATTGTACTTTCAATAGTCTTATTTTACAAGTCCTATTGTAAATGACTTTGAATTTTTTTTTTTTTTTTCTTCAAAGTGGGCAGGATCTAAGCACAAGTTCAAAAGCCAGGTGGATGCCCCAGTGTCCCGCTAGCTCCTCTTTCAGGTGCCAGAGCGGGAGGTGCAGAAGGAGCATGCAAGGGTGGCACGTGCACGCCGTCCCGGTGTGTGGGGTGGACTGTGGAAGGGATGATTTGGCACCCTTGCTGCCCTGCCCCGTACCCAGCACCCTCTGCAGCAGGGAGCTGCAGAGCCTCGGACCAACAGAGAAGTTCCAGTCCAGCCCCTACTTACTACTTACTAGCAAATAAGATGTCCTACTTACTAGCAAATAAGGTGACTTCGCGCCTTAAATGCACCACCGTGTCCCCTCCCTTGAGATGCTCATCCGAGTGGCGGGAGACGTACTGGCTGGCTTGGTGGCTAAGGGCTGTGCAGACACCTCACCAGCCCGCCACTAGCAGAGATCTGCTGTGCCCCAAACCACTCAGAGCGCTTTCAATGCCCGCATGATTAAAAAGCACTTGAACATGGTCTCTTTAGAAATGCTGTATTTGGTTAGATAAATTGAGGCACCTCTGTGTGTGCTGGTAATATGCCTCTACCAGCCAAGACCAGGCCCTCAGGGTGCCCGGACAGCACCCCACAGGGGTGAGCCGGCGCAGGGGCTTTGCCCTGGCTGAGTTGTTCCAGTGGGGTCGAGGCCCAGCAGATTTGGGGTGTGTGGAGGGTCTTCTCTTTGCCATCTCGCCTGGGGGAGCAGAACGCCTTGTCTAGTCTTTCTCCTCCATCCCCAGGTGGGGTCCCCTCCAAACGCTCAGTGTCTCAGAAGAGGAAAGGCCCTCACTCAAGAGGCGGGGTGCTGGGCTTGGGCCGACCCAGGGGACCCACCGGAGTCTGACTTAAAATCTGAGAAGCTGGAGCGTGCTGGGGCTCCTCCGTGCTCCTGCTGCAGGGGCACCCCGTGGTCAGGCTCCACGGCTGGAGGGCAGCTGGTGACAAGTGTGTATAGGCGTTGGTGACATGCCCGCGGCCCTTCCCCTTGGACAGCCCAGGGGGCGTTACCCTGGAGGGCACTGGCCTGTTCCTGGAGGTGTTTGTAAGATAAGAATAAGCTTTGATCTCCAGCGCCTTTGAATGTTGAGCACATCTGTAACATGCCGAATGAGTATTTATTTTTGTATCCACTTAAACAATATTTTGATCTTTCTTATTCTTTATTAAAATAAAATGCTCTTTTATAAAGCCAATATGTTCTCTCTCTCTCTCTAAGCTATACCCTGAGCCCTTTTATTTTATTTTGAAACCAAGGCTTGCTAAGTTGCTGAGGCTGGCCTTTGAACCTGTGATCCTTCTGTCTCAGCCTCTCCAGTACTGGAATTACAGGTATAAACCATCATGCCTGCCCCCGCCCCTTTCTTCTCTCTCTCTCTTTTAAAGCCCTGCCAAATATTTTATAGCACCAGATTCTAGGGTCTTTGAGGGAGAATTACAAAATAATATGAGACCATGATTTTGAGAAATTTTTTTTTTACTCATTCCCCCCAATTTTATAATATATGTATATTTTGTAGTGCTGGGGATTGAACCCAGGGGCATTCTACCTCTGAGCTACACCTCTGGCTCTCTTTATTTAATTTTTTTGTTTTTAAAATGGTCTCATCAAGCTCAGTGTGGTGGTGCATGCTTGTAATTCCCATACTTGGGAGGCTGAGACAGGATTGCAGGCTCGAGGCCAGCCTCATCAATTTAGTGAGGCCCTCTACAACTTAGTGAGACCCTGTTTCAAAAATTAAGGAATAAAATAGGGCCGGGGGTGTAGCCCAGAGGTAGAGTGTACCTGGTTTGATCCCTAGTACCAAAAAAAAAAAAAAAAAAAAAAAAGATCTCACCAGGTTGCTGAGTATTTCACTACTTGCTAAGGTTGTCCTCAAACCTGTGGCTCTTCTTTCTCAGCCTCCCAAGTACTGGGGTGGGGTTCCAGATGTGTGCCCCCCACACCTGACCCCAAAGTGATATAAAAAAAGGTGTGGAAGCCGGGCGTGGTGGTGCACACGTGTAATCCCAGCATTTGGGAGGCTGAGACCGGAGGATCCGGGTTCTCGGCCAGCCTCAGCTACCTAGTGAGGCACTCTGCAACTTAGTGAGACCCTGTTTCAAAATAAAGAATAAAAAATAGGGCTGGGAGCGGGTGTGGTGGCACACGCTTGTAATCCCAGCATTTGGGAGGTTAAGACGAGGATCCCGGTTCTCGGCCAGCCTCAGCTACCTAGTGAGGCACTCTGCAACTTAGTGAGACCCTGTTTCAAAATAAAGAATAAAAAATAGGGCTAAGGGTGTAGCTCGGAGGTAGAATGCCCCTGAGTTCAACCCCCAGTACTGCAAAAAAAAAAAAAAAAGGTGTTGAGACCCGTGCTTGTGGCCCAGAACTCCCTGGAGAGTGTGCGGGCACTCGGAGTTCCCATCGATGCCAGAGGCCTGGCTGGGTTTCTGTGAACGGACTCAGGAGGGTATGCAGAAGGGTGTCGAGGAAGGAAATGGGCAGCTGCACCGACAGCCTCATCCTGGCAGCCACCAGAAAGGATGGGTAGGAGGGCCGGCTAACTGGTTTGGCCGCGGCGATGGTGGTGGGCCCTTCCATTCACGCACACACTTGTGCTGGGTCCTGGGACGCAGGGACACCAGGGACTCGGGCCACCGTGGAGCTTGTTCCTATTTGCTGGAGGCGGCACAGGTGCTGGCCAGCGCAGGTGGAACGGCGCACCCCGCACCCTCCCGGCCAGGCTTAGTCTCTCTGCTCTGGGCCCTCCTGGAGCCCTGTGAGACTGGGCCTGCTAGTCCCAGCTTATGTATGAGGAAACTGAGGCACAGGTCCATGCTTGGTGGATCGAAGGCCACTTGTGTCCTAGGGGCACAGCTTGGAGGGAGGGCTCCATGGCGGGACTTTCCTGTAGTTCTTGAGCTGGGGGGCTTGCTGGCACCCCAGAAAAGCAGCAGCAGCTGGCCAGTGGCTGACTTTCTTAGTTATCTTGGCAGTGACTCATGGTAACTCCTGCGTGCTTCGACTAGGAGTCTGTTTACAAGCAAGCTCTTCTCTGTCCCGGGGGGTCAGGGCCAACTGTAGGAAGTTGAAATTTACCCCTAAAGCTCAGCACCCCATGTAGACGGAGGACTAATCCTTCCTCAACTTTCACAGCGGTCTCTGAGGGAGGGGAAGAGAGGCATGCTGCTTTCCTTTTTGGAGGAGGGAATTTGGGGATGGGGACGCTTCTGTAAGAGCTGGGGGTTCTTGGGAATGTGAGGGTGAAGATCATGAACTGACTTCTGGTATTTTTAACCCCTCTCCTCCTGGGACGTGAGCCTCTGGGCTCCGAAGGGCAGCTTGTGGGAGCAGGCTGATGAGACATTTCAGAAAACAAGCCTCCTTCATTCTTTCTTTGGGTTGTAGAAGAATCTTAAGAGATTCAGGCTCTTCAACAACCCCTTTCTGAGTGGGTGCTTGGTTCGCTAACTCTTGCAACATCCACCTGGATGCAAGATTCTTGTTTTCCCTTGCAGTGTCCGGAAGGTTGAAGATGATGACGCTGGCATGCATGGCCATAGGACCTGCGGGGCCCCGGGGAATCCTGGGAGAATCCTCGGGCCAGGGGCTGACCGGGAAGCCGTCCCCTGTGTGCTTTGGAGGCTCTTTCTCTGCATAGTGCAGGAGGAGCAGGAAGGAATTACCCAGGGCCAGTGATTCAGGCTCTCCACAATAGAAAGTTTTGCAACTGAATTACTCAGAAGCATTTAGAAGCTCTTTCTAAAGAGTGATCTATAATTAAAATGGCTGTAATTCTAACAACCCAGTGGGCTGAGTGGAGGAGGGGCGGTTCTGCAGTGGAAAATCTGGCTGCTTCTATGAAAAGTAGGAGGAAAACAGCAAATGTCCCAACCCACGGGGCACGGACGCACTTGTCAGTCTTTCCTTGGACATACACGCTGTTGGGTGGCATAACACAGAAGGTCACTGTCACGGGAAGAAACTCACTTCACCCCGCGCTTCCCGAGCCCACCTGGGCTGATGTGACTCCCCGGGGTGTGGCCCTGGGTGAGCCGTGCCCCCAGGAGCCAGTCTTCTCAGATCCAGCTTGTACATCCCAGGGGTCCAGGGCTATGAGTGTGCTGTTTCTTTTCTTTTTTTTTTTTTGCGGTACTAGGGATTGAACCCAGGGGCATTCTACCTCCGAGCTATACCCCCAGCCCTATTTTTGATTCTTTATTTTGAAATAGGGTCTCATTAAGTTGTGGAGGGCCTCACTAGGTAGCTGAGGCTGGCCTCGAACCTGGATCCTCCAGTCTCAGCCTCCAAAATGCTGGGATTACAAGTGTGCGCCGCCACGCCCGGCTCTTTTCTATTCTCCCCAGCAGCCTGGGACGGAGTCGGCCAGGAATGGGGATGCTCAGTCTCCTCTTTTTGTGTAGCAAACTGCCCCAGACATGTTTATTCTGACCTGGATTTTGCAGGCCAGAATTTGGGCGGGGCACGGCACCGTTGGCTTTGCTCTGCTCAGCGGTGTCTTGGGATCTTAACTGGGAAGACCTCACAGCTGAGGGGACTCAAATCCCGGGAGGGAAGCACCTGCTGGCTTTTTGATCACAGTTCTGGTTCCGTAGCTGGGAGAATGTGGGGGTGAGCACAAGCTGGAGTATAACTTGGGCTTCCTTTTATTTTGGCGCTGGGGATTGAATTCGGGGGCATTCTACCTCCAAGCTACACCCCAGCCCTTTTTATTTCTTCTTCTTCTTCCTCTTCTTCTTCTTCTTCTTCTTCTTCTTCTTCTTCTTCTTCTTCTTCTTCTTCTTCTTTGGTTTGAAACAGGGTCTCAGTGGGTTGTTGAGACTGGTCTCAAATTTATGATCCTCCTGTCTCAGCCTCCCAAGTACTGGGATTATAAGTGTGCATCACCACACCCAGCTCGGGCTTCCTCTTAACATGGTGCTTTAGAGCTGACTGGTGGAGTATCCTCTTCTTCACTGTCCACCCCTCTTGCCTTAAAAAGAGTTTTTGAAGCTGGGCGTGGTGGCATATACTTGCAATCCCAGCATTTGGGAGGCTGAGACCGGAGGATCCAGGTTCACGGCCAGGCTCAGCTACTTAGTGAGGCACTCTGTAACTTAGTGAGACCCTGTTTCCAAATAAAGAATAAAAAATAGGACTGGGGGTGTAGCTCAGAGGTAAAATGCCCCTGAGTTCAATCCCCACTACCGCAAAAAAAAAAAAAAAAATTAATTTAGATCTTCTGACTTCTCCCTGGCATCCCGACTCCTTTCTGACCCTGTCCCTTGAGTCCTTCTTGACCTACAGAGCACTGAGGGGTGGTCAACACTGAACTATACATCTTCCACCCTTTTTATTTTGAAACAAGGTCTCACCAAGTTGCTAAGGCTGGCCTGGAACCTGTGATCCTCCTGTTGCAGCCTCCCAAGTACTGCGATTATAGACATGCACCATCAGGTCCAGCTAACATAATGTTTAATTTTATAAATAATTATAGGAATCATTGAAGTGATCACATACTTAGAGAATTCTGAGATAGCCATAATTATATAAGTAACGATCATTCAATTTGTGTGTGTGTGTGTGTGTGTGTGTGTGTGTGTGTGTGTGTGTGTGTGGTACTGGAGAATGAACTCAGGGGCCTTCTACCTCCGAGCTATACCCTCAGCCCTATTTTTTATTCTTTATTTTGAAACAGGGTCTCACTAAGTTGCGGAGTACCTCACTAGGTAGCTGAGGCTGGCCGAGAACCCGGATCCTCCGGTCTCAGCCTCCCAAGTACTGGGATTACAAGCGTGTGCCACCACGCCTGGCTATGATCATTCAATTTTAAGTAGCTCCCAGGTGATTGCTCATGTACCATCTGCTCTGTCCACGGGCGAGGCCTGTCTTGTCTCCTCTCTGATTGTAGCTCTCAGCCCAGTGCCTGGAGGTATACAGTGGTGCCCAGTTAATGTTGCCTGAGTCATAACGCCATTGTGGGATAGGCCTGCATTGCACACACCTGAGCCAGAGGGAGGTGGAAAAGCCAAAGAAAACTTGAAAGCAAAAACCCCCCAGTAAAACAGGAGGGAGGGGTCTGGGCTATCTTCCTGACCAGCTTTTTGGAGGAAGAAAATCACGGTGCATTCGAGCGGCCTAGATGTCAAGCTCGTCCCTGGGCGTCTGGGAAGCTGCTCCTTGACCTCCTCTCACCCCTCGTCCCGAGCCAGGCATTGAGCAACTAGTGCCAGTTAGGAGTCCCGAGCCCAGAAATAAAGTGACTGTTAGTCTGGGGTCGCACACGTTTGCCCCGCGCCCTGCCCGGGGCAGAAGGCTGTGCGGGAGGAAGCAGATGGCCGGCCTGCCGCAAGTTGCAGAACTGCCCCACTGCAGCCTGCGGGCCGATTGCGTCACGGCCGGGCCGGGCTGCAGGGCAGAGTCGGGGACCCGGGGCTGAGCCTCCCTCAGGACCAGACCAAGAGGAGGGAGCAGGGTGCTTGGAGAACAGAAGAGAGCAGGAGGAACAACTTGGGGAAATGGGTCTGAATTCTGACCCAGGTCCAGTGTGGCATGGACGGGGCCGGCGTGCGCCCAGAAGTCAGCTAGACCTTGACTCAGATCCTAGCTCCTCACTGCTGAGCGGGGCGCGGTTGGGGCATGGCCTTTCCTCTCTGAGTTTCAGTATCCTGGAACACATGTCCTGACCTCCTGGGGTGACTGTGAGGACTGAATGAGATGGACCATGGGAAGTGCTGGAACAGGTGACCACATACTGTAAGCACTGGTCACTGCTGGAGTAATCCCAGGCACGCTCTGTGTGTGTGTGTGTGCGTGTGTGTGTGTGTGTGTGTGTGTGTGTGGTACTGGGGATTGGACCCAGGGGCATTCTACCTCCGAGCTGCACCCCCAGCCCTATTTTTTATTCTTTATTTTGAAACAGGGTCTCACTAAGTTGCAGAGTGCCTCACTAAGTAGCTGAGGTTGGCTGGGAACCCGGATCCTCTGGTCTCAGCCTCCCAAATGCTGGGATTACAAGTGTGCGCCACCACACCCCGCTCCAGGCACGCTTTCTTGACAGCAGTTGCGGGAGAGCCCGGCCCAGCCTTCTGTGTCATTTCTCAGCCGCGAAGGATACTTTTCCCGGTCTTTGGTGTGCATGCCGTCTTCTAGAGACTTCTTGCTGCTGGCTCAGGGCTGCTCCCAGTGTCGCCGCAGGGCTGCTCCCGGTGTCGCCGTAGTGACTTCACGGCCTGGGGAAGCCAGCTGAGCTCTGCGCCTCGTCCTTGGTCCTGGCCGTGGAGGTTTCCCTCCTGGCTTGGTTGGCCACGGGGAGGGCCCTCTCCCTATAGATGGACTCCTAGATCAGTGCCCAGCAGGCGCACAAACCATGCTGGCGCCTTCTACAATGACCAGGACACCAGAGCACTGCTCCGAACTCTCCCTGCGGGCCGGCGATGCGGGCGGTAATCTCGGAGGCTGCTTGGCAGGTGTGCAGAGGCCTGGCCGAGGGCCTCTTCCCGGAGGCCGCTGTATGAGGAGGCTGAGTGCCCAAGCAGTCGGGTCTGAGCTGGGTTTGCTGGATGTCCTCCAGCTGTCGCCCCAGAGGCCGGAGCTCCTGGACACTAACAGCCCACAGAGGGCCGAAGCAGGAGCTCAAGGGAGGAGCGGGCAGGCACCTGCACCTGCTTTCTCCAGAGTCTCCTGGGTCAGCCATGTCCGTCCCGTCAGGGACTCTCTGGTTCTTCGTGGGCTCTACTGTCTCCTCATCCTGCGGGCACTGCCACCATTGGGGGACAATCCTGTGATTGCTCCTCCCTGTCCTGGCACTGTCTCTTCTAGGTCCCTCAGGCCCAGGTGGCAGCGAACCTGGCTGCAGACGGATCTGGCCGGCCACGGAGCGAGGACACAGCTGAGCCCTTGCGACAGAGTCTGCGTGGCCCCACCCAGACACTCACCATCTCTCAGACTCTCCGAGGCTCTACCGAAGTTTGCTGACCTCTGCGGAGACCCACCCCTCCCAGGGCTATGGCTGCCCCCAGGGCCCTGCCGAGGGTCACTGGATCATCAGGACTCCCTGGGGGGACTGTATCCTCATTTTCTCCATTGTGCATATGGGAAACTGAGGCACGGGAAGGCTGAGCAAGTCAGGGGAGGCTGGCGACACCCTCGGCGGGGGTGGGGTGGAGGCCGGATCTGGGAGGCCAGGGTCAGAGGCTTTGAAGACGGAGGCAGCCTGGGAGCCTAGGAACTCGACGGCCTCCAGAGGCTGACAAAGTGCAGGATGGACTGTCTGTCCCCTGTGTTCCCAGAAGGTTCCAGACTTGCCATGTGTTTTGTATTTCTGACCTCTGGAATAGTGCAAGAAAAAATGTGTGTTGTGCCAGGCGTGGTGGCACACGCTTGTAATCCCAGTCCTTGGGAGGCTGAGACCGGAGGATCCAGGTTCGAGGCCAGCCTCAGCGACATAGTGAGGCCCCCTGCAACTTAGTGAGACCCTGTTTCAAAATAAAGAATAAAAAATGGGGCTAGGGGTGTAGCTCAGAGGTAGAATGCCCCTGGGTGGTTCAATCCACTGTACCACCAAGAAAAAAATAAAAGTGTGTTGTTTTAAGCCGAAATGTGTGGCCATTTGTTACAGCAAACGTGGACAGACCCTGTGTGAGCAGTTGAGGAGAAGGAGGGTGGAGAGCGGGCATCAGGGGCCCCTGGTTCTGCGTGGGACACGCCACCAAGCCCTCTGCTGCTCCTACCCCACAGCTGGCTGCTCTTTGTCCTTTCCAGTCAGCCGGGCTGACCTTCTCCCAGGGGAGTCACGCTGTCCCCCGCACTGCGGGGACACCGGGGTAAAAACCCCAAGTTGAAAATAGCTTTGCACCTTGCTGGGCTAAGTTTCTGCTTCTCCGCCTGCTGTGGGGCCGCAGGATCTCGAAGCTGCTTCCCCCGGCTCCCCGCTGACAGCCGGGTCCCAGGCCACGGCTCAGCCTCTCTAGCGGGCGCCCAAGCTCGCAGACGTCTGGGTGGGGGCCTGGAGCTTCCTCTCTTTGGCAAAATTCCTCCTGTGTTCCCTGCCCGGCTGTGGCTCAGAGGGTCGCCGTCTTTTTCTTTCTTTTCACTTGACGGTCTTCCTGGTTTTGAGGTTGAGGTTGGCGTTTCCTTTCTTTCTGAGTGTGAGCTTTGACCCCGATGCCGTCTCCGCCAACAAGTTCTTTCCACTCGAAACCACCACGTGCCCAGCGCCTTCTCGGGAAATTTTCCTTCCCTTTCCTTGGGCTTGACCTAACGGTGGCTTGTCGTGGAAAATTCAAATGACATCCTCATACACGTCGTCTTAGGTTGTGTGGGAGGAAAAGAATTATTCTCAAACGAGCCTTGCTATTTCTGTTTTATTTCATGTAGAATTGTCTTCAAAGTGCCCAGGATATTAAAGACATATGTGCCCGGGCATAGTGACCCAGACTTATGACTGCTGACTCTGCGTCCGGTCTACTCTTTTTCACATAGTAGGCACTCAAGGATGTTTGTTGAATGAACAACCAAATGAATGGATGTATGAGTGGGTGAGCAATGGATTCTGAAGTGTGTGGAATGTTCTGGAATTGCCTGTCACTCTCTTCCCTCAACGGAGCCTGAACCCTGCCACCCATCCACCTGCCATCCATCCATCCATCCATCCTCCATCCATCCATCCATCCATCCTCCATCCATCCATCCAACCATCCATCCATCCATCCATCCATCCATCCATTCATCCATCTACCCATCCATCCATCCATTCATCTACCCATCCATCCATCCACCACCCATCATCCATCCACC